>QANU01028237.1:91916-154235 GCA_003254905.1 Nissolia schottii | reverse complement strand
CACACACACACAAACACTCTAAACCTATTTCATTTCTTCTTCCTAAATTCTAAGTCTTCAAGCTCCATAATCATCCAAGTCCAACCATCATCTCTTGTTCTCATCATCATCAACCACTCTCAAATTAACCAAGAAGACAAGCTAGTCTCAAGATTTAGAGTTTCTCTTCAAGTGGAAGCAAGAGCATCAAGTTCCAAACCCTAAAACTCCATAACCTAGGTTTTATGCTTTCTTGATAAAAGAACTTCAAGCAAGCTTCAAGTTCATCTTTTCCATCATCATAATTCATTCTTAAGTCCCTAAGGAAGCCAATCAAGAGTAGTTGGTGAGTTTTCATCCATTGGTGAAGAACCAAACTTCCATAATCCATATTTACCCTAATTATGTTAAGATGTCATTTTAGGTCAAGAAGGTTCAAGCAAGCAAGCAAGGCTTGATTCCATCTTTTCTCAAGCATCAAGAAGTCATTTAGGAGGTGGATAACTCTAGTTCCTCACCTCTTTGATGGTGAATGGTTGTTATGTAATGCTATGTGTATGTTGAGGATTACGCTTGATTTTATGTTTATGTATGTTAGCAAAATTTGGTTAGGTTATCTGAAGGGTTTTGTGACCTGGATTAGATAGGATTATAGTGCTTGAATTATGTGTGAAACTCAAGTAGGTGCCATGGGAGAAAAGGGGAAGCAAATGGAAGAGAAGAGCAATTTGGTTTTCATGTCTTGCACAGGGGCCGCTGAGCGGGGTCTCAGGCGCCGCTGAGCGAGACAAGGCTTACGTGGAAAGTTAAAAAGATATTTTTAAAATAAGGCGGTGGAAGAAAACTCGAGAAAGTTTCAGCCGCTGAGCAATGAGGTTAGTACCGCTGAGCGATACAACCCCTATCGCTAAGCGGAGGAGCTCAAACCACTGAGCGACCATCAGTTTTCGCTGAGCGGCTTGAGACTAAGGAAAGCTGATGGCACCCTCTTGAGGCTCATAGTATGGTAATTGATGCTGTAATGATGATTGATAGCTGAATTAGATGCACGTATATGCTGTATGTCATGAAATAGTATTGAACATGCATGTTATTTGCAATTTATGATGAAATCTGTGATATGCCATGCATTCATAAGACACTTAGTTAAAGACATGATAATTAACTCTGAGATAAGTAAAGATGCTGAAATGAACCATAGGGAAATCAGTATACCATGCTGCAGGTACTATTTATGATGCTGAAACAGGGCCAATGCCCAATGCTGCTGAACAAGGGCCAATGCCCAATGTTACTGAAATATGGCTATATGCCACATGCTGAAAAGAGCTAGATGCCCAATACTGAAAAGGCTATATGCCCATGCTGAAAAGGCCGTGATCACGTGAGCCACTATGATCCCACTTCAGGAGGTCGAGGCATCCTGAATGTGGAAGCCCGCCACAGGTGGTGTCGAGATGGCATACCTGGAGGTGTGTGGTTACCACACCTATGCATTGTCAAAAGGGGGCAAGCTTAGATGGGGGTACAATATCCGCCCACTGTCGAGGGGTCCTGAGGGGGCACACGGCAGGTGGAAGCCCACCGCAGTGAGGTCTGGACAGTGTCGGCCTATACTGAGGGTGTGAGGTTAGTCCGTCATACTAGTGTCAACAGAGGACATTACTATGGTGGGAATAACACCTATTCTGTTATACTGTTACACTCTGTTATGCCGTTATATTCTGTTATTCTGTCACATTTTGTTAGACATGTCATGCTGATAATTCTGTCATGTTTATGCTGATGATTCTGTTACATGTATTTTGCTGAATTCTGTTATGTTTGTATTGGATGGTTATGTGATGCACATTCGGATGATTCTGTTATGCTGAATGTACTCTGATTATATGATGTTACTCAGTTTGATTGGAATGTATATAGTCTGCTGTTATGCCGTACCGTCAAGAGCACGCTCAAGACGGTTTACACGAGATATTAAATCAGCACGAGAATGTAGTAAGCAAGAGTAGTTCCCATGTCACATATTAATGCAGATAAAGCCGTTCAGATAGGCCAGATAATAAATGGTAGGGACTTTAGTATACATGTTCACTAGAGATCTCTGAGCGGCCTGAAGTCCGACATAATCTGATATACGACTCAGGAACTAAGGTTATTCCACTGAGAACCTACCGTTCTCATTCCCCCACTGTTTTATGACTTCAGGTACAGAAGATGAAGAATCCTATTTCGAGGATGCAGACGAGCTGCCAGCTGAGCCATGAGTGGCTAGGAGATAGATAGATGTTTACATTTTGCCAAGGGCTTACTGAGTAGCATTCCAGTAGTCCTTGTATTTTGATGTGATGTATTCTGACTTATGTATTCAGTATTACAGTTTATGTGTATGTGATGTATATTGTACTTACTATGTATACAATGATGTGACTTTGTATGGTGGACCCCCTGGATGTATATTACAGATGCTAATTATGATAATGTTATCCGCTTTGTTATATTTGTTTAATTCCAGCGCATGGCTCTATTTTAGTACTAATGTGATATAAGCAAAAGTTTAAAATGGGTCCTTATTTTATTAAGCAACAACTATTTTCGAAAAGTAACTATGGACTAAAGTATTCCGACCAGGTAAATAACAACCTAGTGAGCTTTGTTTACTACGTACGGGTAAACAGTTAGCTAGGGTGTTTCAATGTAGGTGGAACATTGCATGTAGGATAATTATGTTTAGAAATGGTTATGACATCGTGCATCATGAGGACCGGGTTGTCAATAAGTGTTAGGACAACCTTAAAGAACTAGAGGTGAATCACTTAATGCTTAAAGATCATAAATGAACACTAGGGAACAAGTATGTAGCTATATGACAGTAGGTATCTCTTGGCGGACACGCCCCTCACCAGCCCCCAAAAGGGGTGGATTGGTTAAGAGTGATGAATGAAAAGACAGAAAGAAAGAAATGATGAATGAGAAAGGGTGACGTCACACCTAAGTTATGATGATGATGATGTATGAGTCCAACGCTTGGTTGCGTCGCGAGGCCAGCCCCCGCCTCCTACCTAGTGGAGGTTAGCCCACTTGATTGGCGGCGATGGACATTAGACCCCATCGGTGGTTAGCAACCACTCTGGTGTGAGCCCATCTGGGTTGTCGTCAAGCTGGGAATAGAAGTGGTTGTAGTCGTATGGCCACGACTACATGGGCGAAGGACTAGATGAGAGGAGCGTGACCCCGGGCCCGAAGTTCGGCTGGGGGCATTCAAGAAAGAAAATGAGAAGGACGTAACCCTGGGCCGAAGTTCACCCAGGGCCGTCAATACAAGAAGGACATAACCCGGACCGAAGTTCATCCGGGAAGCGTAAGAGAACCCCATGCATAAAGTACGAAATGAATGAATATGTAATGATGTGATGAATGAGTATATGATGAATGAATATGTGATGAACAAGTATGTGATGCATAAGTATATGATAAAGTATGTAAGTATATGTATGAAGTAAGTAACGTCAAGAGAACGCTCGAGACGGCTATGTATGTACGCAAGAAAAGTAAATAAGCACGAGAACCTAGATAAGAAAGATTAGATCCCCCAGTCACATAGTAAAGTAGATAAAGCCGTTCAGGACTTTAGGCCAGATAATAGTCAGTAGGAGGTTAGTATGCATGTTCACTTAGAAACACCTGAGCGACCTGGTTCATAAGTGAGTAAAGAAGTACCCCCACACCAAGGTTAACCACTGAGGACGACTGTTCTCACTCCCACTCGCTTATGCTTCCAGGAGCAGGCGAAGATTATGAGAGCCACGAGGAGCCCTACGAGGAGCCGCATGAGGAGCAGTGATGGCATGAGGACGGTTTAGCAGAAAACCATGCTTTTTGATATGTATTTTGATGTGTAGTTTAATGTATTTGACTTGTATATGTAACCTATTATGATACTTTGTTGGTTGTAATTTGTGATGGACCATATACTTGTTTATGTAATTCCTTATGCCAGTAATGACTATCACTCTTAAGCTTAAGCCCTATCGTTTGTATTATATGCTTTGATTTACACGCGGCTCATACTTTGCAAATAAAGTAACAAGCAGAAAAGTTTTAAAATGGTCCCTATTTTCCTTAACCTGGTATTTTTGAAAACTAATAAAGGACTATGAGTAATCCTACCAAACGAGCAATAACCTAGTGAGCATTGTGTACTACTCGAGGGTATGCAGTTAGCTAGGGTGTTATAGTTACCCAGAAAATGTGGACCAATTTTAACTTTTCTTTATACGTATCATAGTGTAAACTATGAGCCTTGTTCACGTTATAACATGTATTGCGAGCGGTAACGTAGCGTACTTAACTAAATTAGTAGAAATTCAAGGAACATAGCAACCAGTGGTCCATACCATATATTCACAAACAGTTACACAAGTAGTGTAACATTCCAAATTTTCCCCTTATAAAGATTTCGCGAAAATCCACAAATTTTGTCTAAATTAAAGGCACAATCAGGACGATTATTTGGACTGTAAAAATTATTTAAAAAATTAATTACTTCCAAAAGCTAGTCAAATAATTGTTTCGTGACCTCATGGAGTGCCACGAGATCCGTGCCAATTTTCGTTGAAAAATCGAAATCCCGGTAGGCACCCAAGGTATCTGTAAAAATTACTTTCCAGGTAATAAGTTCACAAATACCTTAACCTGACATACCACTGTGATCAGGGAAATTAGTAGGTCGCGGGTATGTGTCCGGAATATTTTTAGAATATTCCTACACGAGCAACTAACGATCAAACGTGATCGAAATTGTACAGGAAACCTTAATGGTTATCCATATACTAAGATGTTTTCTAAAATAATAATATAATATATATATATATATATATAAAATATAAAGTAATAATATATGTAATAGTTACAGTGGCCGAATGGCCACTGCAGAAGTATATATATATATATATATATATATATATATATATACACGTATATAATATAATATATAATATATAATATATAATATAGTAATAATATATATACATATGTATATACGTCCCCCTTGGGACAAGAAAAAGCAATATTATATAGATATATATAATACAATGTATGTGTAGATGCATCCCCTCCTGGGATGAGAAACATAGAAGGAAAGATATTATATATATTATTATACGTATATAAAATATATCATATATAATTGTATTGGATGGGTATGTAAGATTATTTCATAATCTCATAAAGATATGGTCCATGTATCTTATAGTGATACTAACTCTAATTAAAGGGAATCAAGATGATGGCAATTGATTCTATAAGATATGATAGAGTTAGTGGGGGTATTTTAGTAAAATCGACCCTCCCCTCTCCCTTATAATTAAGATGGCATTACTCGAAGAAAAGTACATGAGTATTAAAAGGATTCCAAAGAATTCAGAAAATATTAGGGTTTGAGGTATGCCGCTCTTCTCACCATCAGAAGGGATTGTAAGGATTGAAGGAAGAGAGGGGAAAAGAATTTGTCAACTCCATCCAATTACGATATGGATTCGGGTATGTGTCTCTTTCTTGATCTTATTTACAATGTGATAATCGTAAATTTCAAGATCGTTGTTTCCATGAATTGGTTAATGGAAAATCACAACTTACAGGGTACTCTTCGGTCCCTGGAGCTCCGTTGATGCGTCGGTTGGGTGGGTACCTGCAAGGACTCCGATGCCAAAGTCAATAGAGGTTTGAGATGAGTATTCAAATATGGGGGGTAGAGTCTCAGGCCTTACCTGGGTGGCTGGCATTGCTTATATACCTGTTGAATGTCTGTGATTGGTTCCATTCCATGCCTCAGTCTCCGCGGACATTTTACCTGTTCGGCTCCGTGGTTTGCGCTGTGAGATTCGCTGAGATGTTCATCACGGGGTGTGAGGGGAGCTGATTATGCCGTGGATAGGCGAGCTGCGTGGATTGGGAGTGGCTATTCCGCAGAGTGGGCCTTCGAGGTCCAGCTCTTAACAGATGGTTCGTGCGGGTCGGGTGAGGTCCTTCCGTGAAATGGGCCGTTGGGGCCCAGTCCATAACAGGAGCCCCCCAACTCGGGGCACGCAAGGTGACTTTATGGTCCGAGTTAGTCTTTATTTACGCGGAAGGACTGACGGTTGGGTTTGTGTTTTAAGGGAGGTCGTGGGATTAGACGGGTGACGTGTGGGTTTCCAAGCCTGTTTGATGGCTGCCACGTGTGCTGTTTTTCGGTCGTTTCCCCTTCCTGAGAAATGGGTGCCAGAGCTGTCATGAGTTTTTTGGTGGGAAACGTTTCGTTTCTTCTTCCTTTCTTATTTATAAAATCCTGGAGGGCTCCTTTTCTGTTTTTGAATTTCCTTTCCTGTGTTTGCAAATTTTTCAAGCTTTTGGCATTCGCTTCTTGAGGGGGTTTCTTCATTGGTGTTTCTTGCTGACGAGTTACGGGCTCTTTCGCTACTGATCTTAGTTCTGGTAAGCTCTTCTTCTTTCTTCATCGTTGCTCTGAATATACCGCTGTATGTATGTTTTTTCTTTTGCGGTGCTGTCTGCTTTCCATTTTTGCGCGTTTTTGGTTTCTTTTTCCTTCTTGGCTTCGAGATGGATGCTTACTGCTTTTTGGTTTCTTTGTGCTGGGTGCTTTATCTGTTCTGCGATTTGGGGTAGATACTGGGTATCTATTATGTCGGGGAGTATGTTGATAGGGGTCTGCCTTTTTGTTTTCAATAGTTTTGTAAAGGGGAAGTTAAAGAAGAATTTCCAGGAGTTGAGGCGACCACGTCTCCTTCGGGGAAGGCACGAGCGGGTATCGTATGGGTGGATCGAACCGAAAGTTTTCACCATTCCTTCAATTATCCGCGGTGCCCACCTTGAGCATATGGGTGAAGTTTTAGAGTTGACCGAAGAGGGTTTGAAGGTCACGAGTATAGGTTAGAAGAAGCGTCCGCGGACGAGAGGGTATGCTTGGCACAGCATCAGGACACTCCGCATTTTCTGTGAATGTACGAGGATTTATTTTCTCGTTTGGGAGTTAGGCTGCCCTTTTAACTCGTACTTACTTACACTAAATCATCTATAACCCTTTTTTTTCACTTCGACCAGCACCTGAACTTTTAGTTTCTTCTATTAATTCAACAACAATTTAACTTATTTCCCGTACATACGCTCAAAATTTCAATTAGTGTCAAACGACAATTCAACTCCTACTTACATATACTCAATTAATCATAGCACTTTCTTACTCCCAAAAATAGCACATGCAAAATTAATACAAACAGCATGTTAACATAGTTATACCAGGTTTTTCTTGACTAGAAAAATTTATTTGGCATAAACAACTCAATAGTATTATAGCATAGTTATGTCATAATTTTCTTAACTAGAAAATTTTATATTGCCCATACCAACACCCAACAGCATTATAACACAGTCATATCACAGTTTTATGAACTCAAAAAATTATATTGCACATACTAACATCCCAACAGCAATAGGACATAATTATATCACATTTTTCATAACTAGAAAATTTGTAATGCACATAAAACCAGTCCAACAGCATTAGAATATAATTATATCACATTTTTCATAACTAGGAAAAATTATAGTTCACATGCAAACAGCCCAACATACTATAATTTCACACTTAATTTCCCCACCCACTAAGCCTCAAGAACGGTCACACACAGCACAAACAACAACCACTTCAAGCCACGGTTTTAAAAAAATTCTTTTACCTAAGAAAATTTCAACACTTTCAATTCACAATTAGGCAAAGACTCAGCACACGTGCAAGCTCAATTTAAGCATATCACATAAGCATATAAGTGAAACCTAGAACCATCAAAGATGGTCTAAGCTAAATTTACCCACTAATTTCAATAACCAAAAATATATATAACATCTCTAAAATGTCATAACAGCAATCTACCATAATTCATAATAGCATTTTCTCATAATTCAATTTGCTTAATTTACCATAATTCATTTTGAATACCATTTTCTCATACTTCAATTTAATTAATAACAGCAATCTACTATAATTCATTTTGAATAGCATTTTCTCATTAAATAACATGGCAGCACTTCATCACAATTCACTTTGGATAACATTTTATTACTTCTTCCACCATTAAAATTTTTTACACAGCACATGCAGCACATTTTAACACATTCAGCACCTTCTTAACCTTTTCTCTTAGTTTACAGTTTTATGACGTCATGTGCCGACCCCCCCAACAACTTAGAACGTAATTACATTGCATTATGCATACTTGGAAATTACTTTAATTCAAGTACCCTTCACCGAACACACTAGATGGAATTTATAACACGTTTCCAACCTTCAAAATTTTGTAAAACATATTTAACATTTATAAGCCTATAACAAGTTTCCGGTTTTGAAAATAATCCTCAAAAATACTTCTAAACAGCCCCTCAGTACTAACTCTTACCATGTTGTCCTTAATTCAAGATCATAAAATTTTCTTATTACACGTTCATCAGCCACCAACACTTAGAACAGGGTTTTTCTCGAATCTTTGTAACCGAAGGATCTACAACTGAACTCATAATTCATAACAGCATTATGACATACTTATTTTCACGTTTTTACTTCAGTATATGCCATAGATTAATCATAATTTTTTACTACCATGTTCTTGCTCATAAACAAATTAAAGAACACATGCATCAATTAATCAACCTGGAACCCGTAACCTCTCCCTTGAGTTTCACCTTTAATTTTGTTAATAACACATGCAAGCGTATTTTTATCACGCCTTCTATTCTATTCTTACGTATAGTTTCGTAAAAATCATAATAACCAAACAATTCACATGCAGTCCAATTTAGACATATTTCATAATATATTAGTAAGACCCGAGATCATCAACAAGGATCTAGCTAAGGTTTACCCACCTGAGGATTTTTGGACTAAGAGAGAATTGTACCACGGTTGGTTCACAGCAGTTTGGCACCATTTTTCCTGAGTCTCCAAGCTTGATGAGGTGGTAGAAGGATCAGATGGCTTAGTGTTGCTTCTATAAGCTTTATTATGCGATAAGAAGAAGAGGGCTGGTTTTGAAGAAAGGGAATTGGTAGTTTCGGCTGAGAAGAGAATGAGGCTGAGAGAGAGATGTTTTGGTCGTGTGTTTTTCTCTTCAAGTTCAGGATATTAATATGTGTTTATAAGAGATTAAAATTGGGAAGAAAAGCTAGAGTATTTATGGCCGAGCACTCAGCCCCCCAATCTCCCAACATGATCATGAGTAAGATGCTTGGTGGCTGATTTGTTTGCATGGAATTGCTGAGGTGTGAGCTGTAAGTTGTGATTTTCCATTAATCAATTCATGGAAACAACGATCTTGGAATTTATGATTATCACACTATGTTAGATTGAGAGTGAGAGGCACATACCCAGATCCATTGCCGTGATTGGATGGAATTGATAAATTATTTTCCCCTCTCTTCCTTTGATCCTTACAACCCCTTCTGATGGTGAGAAGAGCGGCAGACCTCAAACCCTAATGTTTTCTGAATTCTTTGGAATCCTTAAAAACACTCGTGTTACTTTCTTTGAGTAAAGCCATCTTAATTATAAGGGAGAGGGGAGGGTCGGTTTTACTAAAATACCCCCCACTAACTCTATCATATCTTATAGAATCAATTGCCATCATCTTGATTCCCTTTAATTAGAGTTAGTATCACCATAAGATACATGGACCATATCTTTATGAGATTATGAAATAATCTTACAATCTCCCACTTGGTCCATGTGACGACTTGAAGATCCAATAACTATAAGCGCGCACTTTACATTGGAGAACTCAAGCCATCATCTTTCATTGAATTAAGTTGGTTGAATCATGGCGGTCAATGCCAATAAGAAACGACATGTTCCCTTCCATGCATCACAAGCAACTCAACCCAAATAACTTTAATCAAGGTACATTATGACCTTTGACTTTAATGTCCATAACATGTTAGTACACAGAACAATACATGTATGTACATAATATAATGTGAATAACAAATAAATAAAGCAGAAACATAACTTTAATTGAATTCATAAGTGTCATAACAATACGAGCAATATCCACACATACGTATACATATCAAGCTGACAAGGACTTATCAATAATGCCCATACTTTTAACATGACCAGAAAACGTTTTGGGCGGCAACCCTTTAGTTAGCGGATCCGCTATCATTGATGCTGTACCAATATGCTCAATTGACACTTTTTGTTTCTGCACTCCTTCCTTAACTGACAAGTACTTTAAATCCATGTGCTTTGCACCCTTGGAATACCTGTCATTCTTCGAGAAGAAGACAATTGCGGAATTGTCACAATAATTCTTAGTGGCCTAGTTATGCTGTCGATAATACTAAGCCCTAAAACAAAATTCCCCAACCATAATGCATGAACTGTGGCCTCAAAGCATGCCACAAATTCAGCTTCCACAGTAGAAGTAGCGATGATAGACTATTTCCCACTTTTCCATGAAACAGTCCCTCCAGCTAGTAGAAGGACAAAACCAAATGTGGATTTCCTGAAGTCTATACACCCTGCATAGTTTGAATCTGAGTAGCCAACTATTTTAAGGCTATTTAATTTTCTATAAGTGAGCATGTAATCCTTGGTGCCTTGCAAGTACCTAAGGACCTTCTTTACAGCTTTCCAGTGGTCTATTCCGAGATTACTTTAATGCTTGCCTCAACATTCCAACAACAAAACTTATATTTGGTCAAGTGCATGTTTGAGCGTACATCAAGCTCCCAACGACAAAATCATAAGGGATACACTCCATTTCCTTACGTTCCAATTCATTTTGGGACTCTGCATTTGGCTAAACTTATCTCCCTTCTGGATTGGAACTATTCCTGAAAAGCAACTTTCCATTCTAAATCTCTCTAACACTTTATTGATATAGCCCTTTCTGAGACAATCTTAATACTCATTGTGATCTTTCACGAAATATTTCTATTCCTATCACATAGGACGCCTCATCCATATCTTTCATTTCAAACTTGTTAGAGAAAAATTTCTTTACATCATGTAACAAGCCAACATCATTCGCAACAAGAAGAACATCGTCAACATAGAGAACTAATATAATAAACTTGCTCCCACTGACCTTCATGTAGATACATCGTTCAACGGTGTTCTCTACAAAATCGTATGACAAGATAGTATCATTGTACTTAAGATACCATTGTCGGGAAGCTTGTTTTAGTCCATACATTGACTTCTTTAACTTACACACCAAATTTTCTTTTCCTGTGGTCAAGAACCCTTCGGGTTGATCCATATAAACCTCTTCTTCCAAGTCACAATTACGAAAGGCGGTCTTTACATCCATTTGGTGAAGCTCTAGGTCGTAATGAGCCACCAAGGCCATAACAATTCTCAAAGAGTCCTTCTTAGAACCTGGAGAGAAGGTCTCTTTGTAGTCAATGCCGTTCTTTTGAGTGTAACCTTTGGCGACAAGTCTAGTCTTATATCTTTCAATGTTGCCTTTCGAGTCTAGTTTGGTCTTAAAGACCCATTTACAACCAACTCACTTTGAACCTTCCGGCAACTCGACTAGATCCCAAACCTTATTGTCATCCATTGATTTCAACTCTTCTTTCATAGCATTGAGCCACTTTTCAGAATTGCCACATTCCATGGCTTGCTTGAATGAGACTGGATCTTTATTGATGCTTAAGTCACATTCATGCTCAAGTGAATAAACCATATAGTCATCTGAAATGGCTGGTCTTTTCTGCCTTTCAGAATTTCTTAAAGGTATTACTTGCGGTTCATCCACCATTTGCTCATTAATGACTTGCACATCATTGGTTGGTTCATTATCCATATGTTCATCTTGTGGGTTTGGAACATTGATTTTTGCCCTGGAATGTTGTGTGACTGTGATACAACAAAAGGTACAACAACCTAAGGAGAAACACTAGGTGTAGGGATTTCTACACGGTTTTCTTGAATATCCGCCTTTCGTGATTCTTCACTCCCACTGAACTGACCATTTTTAAGGAACCTACCATTACCAGACTCAAATTTTCTCGTACTGTGATTAGGGCAATAAAATATGTACCCCTTTGACCATTTAGGATAGCCGATGAAATAACCACTAACGGTTCTTGCATTGAGCTTCCTTTCATGTGGATAATATACCCTTATTTCTGCCGGGCAACCCTAAAAACATGAAGGTGCCTCAAACTGGGTTTCCTTCCTGTTCACAATTCATAAGGAGTCTTAGGAACTGCCTTACTAGGAACCCTGTTGAGCATATACGCAGCGGATTTTAATGCATATATCCACAATGATGGAAGTACAGTACTATGATTTATCTGCTCCTAACCATTTCCATAAGAGTACGATTCCGCCTTTCAGCACCGTTTTGCTGTGGTGTACCGGGCATTGTGTACTGTGTACATATCCCCCGACCCTCGAGGAACTTTGCAAATGGACCAGGACATTGTCCTCTTTCATTTAACTTCCCGTAATATTCACCACTTATATCAGACCTCACAACCTTTACTTTTCTATCCAACTGCCTTTCCACCTCATTAATGAACGTCTCAAGGATATCCACTGATTGAGACTTTTCATGCAGTAGATACAAATAACAATAACGTGAGAAGTCATCAATAAAAGTGATGAAGTACCTTTCACCACCCCAAGATGGAGTATCAAAAGAACCACATATGTCAATGTGTATCAACTCAAGGAGTTGACTGCTTCTCGTGGCAGGACCTTTTGATATATGCTTAGTTTGCTTGCCTTTAATGCAATCCACACATATATCCCAGTCATCAAAATCCAATTGAGGTAAGATTTCACTTTTCACTAACCTCAACATTCTTTCTTTGGAAATGTGACCTAACCTTTGATGCCACAAGAAAACAGAATTCTCATTGCGTGCAACATCATGAAATGTGAGATTGGAGAGAGTGATCCTTCATCTTCTTTAACCTCCCTTCCTCTTTAACCAACATGGCCTTAATTTCCTAAAATTCCATTTCTTAATGGTGTTGTAATTCACCTGGAACTGGCCAAACTCAGGAGGAAGTGAGTTCATTATGAACTGTAATAGAAAGGACTCACTCACATCCATGCCCATTGATTTCAGTTTTGCTGATAAATTTTCCATTCCAGTCACATGATAATGAATGGGTTGTGACCAATCAAATTTCTTGTTCGCCAACTCATTCATCAAGCTGCTCACAATGGACTTGTCAGCAATGTCCGATTGAGAATATTCCTTAATCTTTGTCATGAATGCCTTAGCATCTTATGTCTTAGGCATGGATGGTTTAACATTATCAGTCAATGTTATTCTCATCAAGTTCACACTCAGCCAGTTAGACTTATCCCAAGCATGATAGAGGTTTTTATCCTCTTCTGAACTAGTCTCAGTAATGGCTGCGGTTATATCCATTATTTATGCGAGGTCCAAATCCATAAAGCCCAAATGGAAGTGGATTTGTTCAGACCACTCATCATCATTCAACCCATTGAACTTGAGAATATCATTGGCTGCACCATACACGTCCACGGAAGCCGCAAGATTTTATACAAGCTCATACATTAATGCTTTGAGTAACTTTAATAGATTCAAACAACAACTTTAGTTATGTATTTAAGTTCACCTTTGGGTGATCCTTAAATTCATAAGTTCAAAATATAATATATCAACCACACTCAAGCCAACATGCATGCTATCTTTGGATATACAAACATGTCCAACAAGTGTGTCAATATGCACCATAATATCATTAATTATAAGCAATGGTTCACCTTTGGGCAACCTCCTAGCATAATAATTAATGATTCCTTTATTTAATTGCGAATAATCACAAAATGAATTTGCTAAATATCGACCTTTTACAGTTATGTCAATATGTCACTATAATATCATTAATTATAAGCAATGGTTCACCTTTGAGCAACCTTCTAGTATAATAATTAATGATTCCTTCATTTAATTGCGAAAAATCGCAAATTTTAAATTTTCTAAATATTAACTTATTACAGTTAATTTTCGTACTGGCTAAAATATTAATTATTAGCCCAAAAACTTTTATTAGCCCATCCTAAATTTTGTTTGCATTTCACAAAACAAAACGGGACCATTCAACAAATAAACAATAACATAGGCAAAATATTTAACGTCAAAACAAAAGGGATATGATCTTTTATTTGCCCACTTTCTTTAAAATTGACCCATCACTTTAACTAGCCCAATACGCAAAACAAAATTGGGAGTCCTCAGTTTTTGTTCTTTTATGAGCCTATCTCCTTCAGAAAACTTTAATAAAAAACTTTGTCTTATGGTTTGCTGATAAAAAAAAGTTTGACCCCCATCTCTTCACAACAAAAAATTTGTTTGGTCCCAAAAACCACACAGCCCATTCAGAAGCAACAGCACCATACCCGGCGGACGTGAGCACAAGCACGGCGGCAACCTTTCAGTGGTTGAGCAGCGGAGCCACCAGCCACGCACCACCACCGCACAGCGCGGCAACACGCAGCGCAACCCGCAGAGGTATTCGCGGCGCAAACTGCGATGGGAAATCGCGGCAGCAACTCGCGAATCTCGCCGCCACCACAAGGCCCAACATCACGCTTGCTTCCTCGCCGCTGTCCTCTTCTCTCCGCGACCCCTTCCCCTCACACCGCCGCCAGACCGCATAGGACACAAACCGCAACCGCCGCGGAGACGTGGTGCGGGCCGCCGCGGAGGATGGCATGAACAGCGTTGTGCCCAGTGGGAGGGATGAAACCGTGAAGGGCCCAGAGGAAGAAACCGTGTTTGCTCAAAGGGAAAAAACTTCAATTCCCAAACTCTAATATTTCCAATTAGGGCTCACAGCAGAGCAATATGACAAGAAAAATTTTATTCCCAAATAGGATTCAGAAATTTTGGGAAAAATATATAAATAACAAACAACATATTATATTTCCAAATTCCCAATTCTCAAAAAATAGGGTTCATTACATTTGGAAAAAATTTAAATAAACAAATAAATAATACAATTTTAGGACAATCATAAATTTCATAACCAAAAGCTCTGATACCACATGTAAGTTGTGATTTTCCATTAATCAATTCATGGAAACAACGATATTGGAATTTATGATTATCACACTATGTTAGATTGAGAGTGAGAGGCACATACCCGGATCCATTGCCGTGATTGGATGAAATTGATAAATTATTTTCCCCTCTCCTCCTTTGATCCTTACAACCCCTTCTGATAGTGAGAAGAGCGGCAGACCTCAAACCCTAATGTTTTCTGAATTCTTTGGAATCCTTAAAAACCCTCGTGTTACTTTCTTTGAGTAAAGCCATCTTAATTATAAGGGAGAGGGGAGGGTCGTTTTTACTAAAATACCCCCCACTAACTCTATCATATCCTATAGAATCAAATGCCATCATCTTGATTCCCTTTAATTAGAGTTAATATCACCATAAGATACATGGACCATATTTTTATGAGATTACGAAATAATCTTACATGAGCATGCATGTGATTGGTATGTCAATCAGCAGGAGTTGGTGGTAATGCAGCATAATTGCCTAGTGTTTGTAGGCTTAGCTAGGCTGAGTTGGATTAAAATTTGTTGTGCCAAATTTCTGCATGCAAGCCAGCTCATGAAGCTGTTCGGGTAGCTATTTGGTTTTTATTTTCTTGAATGTAACAAAATTCTTCATTTATTAAACGAGATGCATAATTGCTTGTAAGTGTACATGTTATTAGCTTATTAAATTCTAGGATAATTGCTTCTCTGCTGCCTGATTAATTATGTGCATGCTGGCCGTGAATTAGATGTGCATATGAATTAAGTTTGAATTAGATGAGGGCCGAATATTTCACTTAATTAACCAGCCCACGAAATGGAATTTATTTCAGTCTTAATTTAATTAAGGAGAAGCAGAAAAACTGAAGTGAGGTGTGCTCCCTAATTCAGTTTACGTTTGTTAAAAGTCTCTTCAAGAGAGGCTGGACTTCCTTGCTGATAATTCAGCAAACCTATCTAATTTGCACTCCTTGGTGGCAATGAATGGTAAGGTGGCAGCTTGCATGCCATCCTCAGGTCAATCATCATAACCTTGTGTTTTTTGTAGGCATAATTGCCTATGGCTAGCTGATCACGTGTGGCAGATTGAAGGTCTTGGCTGAGTGAAATTCTTTCCCCCTAGTTGCTATTATATCCGCGTGAGTGTGTGGGTTATTGGTCCTTTGTAAAATTTCTTCTATGAAGGGGGCTGAATTTTGCTTGTTGAAATTAATTGAATTGTATCTCAAGGATGTTAAGTTTCACGAATTGCATTGCTTGTACATACGTATATATGTATCCATATAAACCGAAAAATTTTGACATGGATCCTCGCGGGAATACTACTATTATTAATACTTTCTGCCGTTATGATCATGTGACTTTGGCTGGTCTTCGTATCCAAGACTCCAAGGAGAGTCGAGGCTTGTTAATTTGAGGTTTAAGATTGGAGAGGGAAAGGAGGTAAACTAGGGTAAAATAATTGAGTTCATAATTATCGAACCACAATTATCTAGTCTTCTTGAAATTAGGGGCAGGGAGTTTAACACAGAATTTGGTAATTATTGCCTTGCAGATTTTGTTTAAGTTCGGGGACTTACGGGATTCTTTTTAAGAGAAATGGGATGTTACATTTTACTACTTTATTATTATAATAAATATTCCAGAATACATTTTATCTCTTATAACATTAATTAGATCTCCATAATAATTCTCTTAGTATTATACAAAGGTTAAGATATGAGGTATACATAAACTACGTTTTTTGCAATCTCAATAACCAACTTCGTTGGTTATTTTGTGGTCGTGATTTATTACTTTGTAAACATTTTAACATTTATTTTACAACTAATTTCATTAGGTACGTTAATGTTTTAAGTATAGTGTTGTCTTTATTATATTTTATTATATTTAGTGTCTTTTATATGTATTAATTAAATTAACTTAACTCTTCAGTCTCACTAATTGGCTTGTAAATATTAATTACGTGAAATTCCTCTTAAGGACAAAATGGGATGTTACAGGTACCGCATCCTTCCTTGGTTGCATTCCTTGCCTGTTTTGGTCCAGGTTGCCGCCTTGTGACTGGGGCCTGATTGTTGGTGGCCCACCCCTTCGGGGTGCAGGTCTGAACTGAGTTCTCCTTGTTCCCTGTTGCGATTCCTGATACGGTCCCTTGCCCCTTAGGAAAGACGGCGCCTAGAAGGATCCTCTTTTTCTCTGCTCCTGCTGAGAGCTACCTTGTCCCTCGAGCTTCCTCTTGTATCGCTCGGTCCTCTCATTAGCCACACATTTGGCTGCTACTTCCTGTGTGTAACACCCCGGTTTTCCCTTAGAAAGATTTTGCTAAATTTATAACTCTCGCCTAGCTAAAATCATAAAGGAACACACGATTAGGGGACAGGGACAATTAATTACAAGGCTTACTTCCCTTAAACTTGGAAGAGAACTATGAAGTTAGGATCTCACGGGACACCGCGAGGTTCATGCCCAGTTTCTGCATGAACGGGAATCCGGTTGAGGGACAAAGGGATCTGTGAAGTATAGGCTGACGAAAATAAGTCCCTGGATACCTTGTTTCAGCACACCATCCCGACCGAAAAAATTTGTAGATCATCGATATATGGTTGGTTTATTTTCTGGAGACGTGTGCGAGTAATGACAACAATACGCGATAAAACGTGACCGGAACTGAACAGGGGCTAGAATATTTTAAATAATTATAATAAAATAATAATAATAATATAATAATAATAATTTATAATTAAGAAAACAAAACAACAGGGGGCCACGACTATAAAAGACCCCCTGATACAAACAAAAAAGAAGATTTTAGAATATTAGGTAATTTCCTTTAGTTTTCCATTTTCTAGTACCGTTCGGGCACATCGCGAGAGCACTGCCAGGCTTCCGAAAATTCCTTGGAGCATACCACTGTGACAAGGATTTTCTCCGCTATCATCCTACCAACTCCGAATCCGCATAGAAAGTGGGTAACTCTAAGCCCACTGTCTATGTGGTTTATTTCATGACTGTTTATTTGCATATGTGTGTATTGGAATGGAAAAATACTTTGTGAAAATCATAGGAAGTAAGTAGTAGAGAATAGGTTTTGATGATTTTGACGTTTAGGAATCATAACTGTACTGATTGGATCACTGGAAAATAAAGAAAAAGTTACGGTGAGAAACCCTGAGAGAAAATGCTCTCGGGAGCTATTTTAACACTAGTTCATTCGATTGAATTTCCTCGGGAATCGAATGAAAGATTTTGGATTTCAATTGAATGAATAAGGATTTCAATCGAATGAAAGCCTGAAAAGGATTTCAATCAATTGAATTCCCGGTTCAATCGAATGAAAGAATCATTCAAATGCACAAACCCTAGTCATTTGAATACTCACTGGGAACTTGAGTTTTTAACTACTCTATGGGATCCGTCAGGCATAGTTATGCGTACCATTGTACAATAAGAGCATGCATCATGAGGAACGACTGTCGTAAGAGTTAGGACGACCGTAGATAACTAGAAGTATTCACGTAAAGTTAAAGGTACATAATTGAACCCTAGGGAATAAAGCAGTGTAAAAAGGCTCCGACCGCCAAGGATTCGACGGCCTTAGTCAGAGTAAATAGTTATATAATTAAAAGTATCCCTATTTTCTTGGCACGTCTTACAGACACGCCCCTCACCAATTCGGCAAGCTGGATTGGTTATAAGCAACGCAGGTAGAGAGACCTGGTTACGATAGCAACTGGCCAAGGCCCAAGATAAAGAGTGCAACATCCTGCGTTCCCGTGCGCGGAAAACTCGTTAATTTTGCCGCCGAGAACGGCCGGGAAATGCCGAGGAATCAAGGGTTGATGAATTAAGCACCCGAAACCCTAGGGATTTAAGGGAAATGGGCTAGGTCTAGGTGTCCCGTAATTTCCCGGAGTCACCGGGCAAGTTTTGACTCGAACGATAATTTTTCGAATACCGGAAAACGCCCGTGGGATTTCTCGCCTCGGTAAGAAAGCCCAGGATCCCTAGAAGAATTGTCCCAGATTGAAGGGAAAAATAAACGACTCACGATGGTATGCCCGGAATATGTTTAAGGCAACTGGGTGTGAGACGTTTTGAACAAAACGCGATCAAACGAAAACGGAGCCAGACAGGGTTAGGTTAACTTCTGAAGGAAGTAAATAATAAATAATAATATAATAATAATAATTAATTGAAGTAGAGCTTCAGCAAAACAAAGAAAAGGAAAAAAAGAAAAGAAAAGATTCACTGTGCGTGGTTATAAATAACCACGTACGTTTCAAAAAATATGACGTTATTTTCCATCTCTTTCACAAACACCCGCCCCGTTCCGACACATCTAGGTTTCGTGCCAGAGTCCCGAAAAAATCCCCGAAGTGCGCCATCGTGAAGAGGAAATCCTTCCCTTCAAACCTACCGATTCGGAATCTCTATTGGAGGTGGGTAATCCTAAGCCCACTGTCTGTGGTTTCATTTTTTAACTGTATGTGTTATTTTATGTTTCTGACTATAAAAATGTTAAGTAGTATTTTTGGGAAAATCAGGGTGAAAAGGGTTTTGAGAAATTTTGTTGAATGAAATGTATAACTGTACTGATTAGAACCCTAGGAACAGTGGTTTTCTATGGAAAATTAAGAACTGGAGTCTCAGGAAAGCGATTTTTCAGCTTTCATTCGAATCCTTGAGGTTTTCAGTCGAATGAAAGCCAAAGGAAGCTTTCATTCGATTGAATTCCCAGGCAGTCGAATGAAACAAAATTGCTGGTTTTCAATCGAATGAATTCTCTAGTATTTGAATAAAAGAATGCTGAGAATTTCAATCGAATGAAACCCAATTTCAGTCGAATGAAAGAACTCGTAGGGATTTCATTCGAATGCATACTTAGGCATTCGAATGCATCCTGGCAGACTTGAGATTGTAGTGGTTCCAAGGGATCCAATGAGCACAAATGCGCCTATTATGGCACAAAAAAGCATGCATCATGAGAATAGATCACTAGAGGTTATGATTAAATGCAAGCCTAATAAAGAAAGATAATATGAGGTAGGAACCAGAGTCCAATGAGAAAGATAAAAGTGCATAAGAACATGATTACAAATGAATGAAAGTATGATTTTCGCCTAGTTTAGCCCAAAGGAAGGCGACCAGAGTGTGTACGATACCGGTTAAAAGAAAAGATAATACACCCATGCATAGTGCGCAATAGCAGGCTCGAAGGGAACGCAGGCATTGTTGCACATCACCATGCTCGAAGGGAACGCATGGGGCTCGATCACGTCACCAGGCTCGAAGGGAACGCATGGGACACTATCACCTTGCATTCATGTATATGTGGTTATTATGTGTTTAAATGGTAACGTTCGAGGATAGAAAGCGCGAGAACCTAGATAAGCAAGACTAGATCCCCAGTCACCTAGATAAATTAGATAAAGTTGTTCAGGGTTTTAGCAAAGAAATTAATCAGTAGGATTTAGTATGCATGCTCACCTAGAGATCCCCTGAATGGCCTGGAGTATACTCGAGTCAATGAACATCGATAAGCCCAAGGAAACCCCATTGAGGACCCAGAGTTCTCACCCCCACTCATGTATGGATCCAGCTTGCAGCAATGACCTCTCCACCAGCAAAAGACGTATGGTTGTTTACTTGCACGCGCCAGCACAACTACCGCACGGATACCATCCTAGAGACGTGTATATTCGCGCCTGTCGTATGCCTGGTGAGCAGGATAGACCCCCTAAGCGGAGACTCAGAGGCCCAAGGTCCTCACCGATGCATCCGATCTGGATCGACGAACGTCCCGGGAGCAGCAGTCGAGATCCCATCCATCTTAATGGAGAAGAGGAGGTGCCCCCGTCAGAGCCGGAGCTCGAGCCGGAGACCGCACCAGATGCAAACCCCGGTCTATCCACTCCCCTAGTACGAGGTCGGGGCCGACGGACGACTGCCCGTAAGCGGGTACTCCCCGTCTTACAGCGCTGGTTCGCCTCGCGAGACTTCGCGGCAGTGACAGACTTGTCCAGTGAGGAGGAGGACCCAGTCGAGCAGGAGGAGGAGGACAGCGTGTAGGGGACAGAATCCTGACAGTAGTAGGCTTAGGGTTGTACCATACACGAAGTGAGTAGTACCACTCGTGTGCGTAGTCTTTTTTATTATCCGTTGTATATGTATATTATGTGGATTTTATGTATGTGAAATATTAAAACTTAGGTATGTATGAAGTATCAGTGTATTTGTGTATATGCGGGCCCCTATGTGTATATTATGCCGACAGATTTCCCTACTACAGGTATGTATTCGCTCTCCTTTATTCTTTTAATTATGCCATTACGCGATTTACTATCCGCATGGCTCTTTACTTTCTATGAAATTGTACTTGCTAAAGAAATTTCAAAATGGCTCGTATTTTTCGTAACCCTAATTTGAACCAGTAATATAGAATAGTAGTAGTTCACAACACCAGAGTTCAACCACCTAGCCAGGGAAGCCTATGACTTAAGCATAGGCCAACTAGCTAGGGTGTTGCAAAGAGAACAGGCCAAGGCCTGAAAGTAAAGAGAATAGGACAAGTCCTGAAGAAAGAAAGGGGGACCCCAGTAAAGAGAAGAGTACAAAGAAGTGTGGTCGAGTCCAAGGGCCAACCTACGTGTCCACGCCTGATCGAGTCCAAGGGCTGATCCCTCGCCATTCTTGTTAGGGGAGTGATTGTACTTATCATGTTCGATGACACCTCCTGTGAGCTTTACGTGGTTAGCTACCACACCGGTTAGAGCGCTTCCGGGTCGACACGATAGGGAATAAAAGGAGGTTGTAACCTAGGCCACTGTTACGAACGTCAAAGGACTAAGAAGGACGCAACCACAGTACGCGTAAGAGATTCCCAGATTTCCCTCATCCACTATATAGTTACATGTACGAATGAATTAATGTATGTATGTATGTATGTATGTATGTATGTATGTTTGTATGCCAGTGTGTATGCAGGTAGGTATGTATCTATATATGTTTATGCATTATGTATCGTCAAGGGAACATCCCAAGACGACTATTATGTCTCTAGCAGTAACGTGAAGTTAAAGAGCACGAAGCCTAAGTAATAACAAGAGTAGTACACCAATCACCTAGTGACTTAGGTAAAGCTGCTCAGGGCTTAGGACCAAGAAATTAAACATTAGGGGATTAGCATGCATGTACACTTAGATAAATTCTCTGAGTGGCCTGGAGAGTAATCAAGGAATATAAAGCCACGTCAGAATATTACCCACTGAGAACCTATCGTTCTCACTCCCACTCGTTTATGGCTCCAGGAACTTATGATGACTCGTACTACGCCGATGCCACTGAACCAGCTGAGGAACCATGAAGGGATGTCAAGAGGAATAAGTAGTGCACTGAATAAATGAACTGTTGGTATATATATATATGTATTGTAATATGGATACTACTCTATTGCTTTCTATGTATGTGTGTGATGGACCCGCTGAACTTGTAAGATGTAATGTATGCACGATCTCGAACCTAGTAGTTTTATCGTCTGAAAAGAAAATATATATATCATTCGCACGCACGGCTCCTATGTTATGAAATGTATGTACACATGAAGAAAAAAAATGGGTCCTTATTTTCTAAAACCGCTAATTTCAAAAAGCACAAGGAAATCACCAGAAAGCAAACAACCTAGCGAGCATTGCGTACGGCTCAAGCGTATGCAGGCAGCTAGGGGTGTTTCACTATGCCATGCATTTATTTACCAGGGTGGCATAGTCTTGAATGCCTAGCATATTGATAAACATCTGCAGCTCGGACCACAGCCCTCTCTGATACTTTCCACACTTCCACCCTTCGTCGGGGTTCAGATGATAGGTGCTGGAGTATTGGCATAACCTCTCAAATGTGGTCGTATACTGTGCGACCGTCATGCTCCCGTGCTTGAGGTTTAGAAATTCTGCTTCCTTCTGATCCCTGAGCTCACGGGGGAAGTACTTATTAAAGAATGCCGTATTGAACTGGTTCCATTTAATTGGAACTCCTTCTTGCTCCAGTAGAGGTTGGGTCACGTCCCACCATTTTCCGACAGTGCCTTCTAGCCTTCTTGATGCAAACCAAACCTTCTGGGCTTCAGTGCAGGAAATATCCTTAAGAATCTGGTCAATCTTTCTCGGCCAATGGTGAACCTGGTCTGGGTCCATGGTTCCGTTGAATACCGAGGGATTCATCCTCAGAAACTCAGAAAACTTCCTAGAATCCAACTCTTGTTTGGTTGGAGCTGCATTCCTTTGAATTATTGCTTCTGCCATCCAGTCAGCCACTCGGGCCAACGCATGTACTAGATCCGTAAGTCCTATAGACTCATCGATGCGTTGTGTAGGATCTCTACGGGGTGGCATGGCTAGTCATTGTACCTGCACAATTCCGAGGTGATCAGTCTCAAGAAAGGCTAGTACACCTAGCTTAGCACATACAACTTAGTAGAGTCATACACCGTTGTCATGCTCGAAAGCATAGTGCAGCTCAGTCCCCAGGCTCTTAAAGGACTAAACAGCTCTGATACCAAATGAAACACCCTAGTTAGCTAGCCTACTCTTAAGTCGCAAACTTGCTGGCTAAGTTGTTATCTACTTTGGTGGGGAAAATACTTAGTCCTATTTATACGTTAAAATTATTACTACCCAAAACATGGACCAGTTTAAACCATTCTTGGTACGTCACATAGAGTAAACTAGGAGCCTTGTCATGTTAGGGCATACATTGCAAGCTCAACATAGCATGCTTAACTAACAATATAGAGATATAATTAACATATGTCAAGATAACAAACAGTGGTCCATTATACATTCATAGGCAAGTACATATGTAATATTATAAGTAGTACGTACAAATACTATATAGAAGTGCATATACACATATATTCTACTATCTAATAGTTTAGTCTTCTGCTGGCCTCCCTTGGTACTGTTCCTCCTCGTACAACTCCTCTCCTTGTTCCACGTCAAACCCTGGAGTCATGGATAAGTAGGGTGAGAACATGGCGCTCTCGGTGGGAAACCTTAGGGGACTGGGGGAACTTCTTATTCTCATTCATAATTTAAGCCGCTCAGGGATTTCTTAGTGTCACAATATTATACTACTTTCCTACTAGTTATTAATATCCATCCTAAGCCTGGGCAGCTTTATCTATATTACTAGGTGACTAGGGAAGCCTAATCTTCATTATCTAAGTCATCTGGTCTCTGTTCTAATTCTTAAATCACATATTATCACATAATAAGTTTCAGCTTGAATCCACTTATAACCGTGCCCATTTTAATTATAAGCTTCTGCGCACATCCACTTGTGTACAGTTGTATATCACATAGATCACATAGTTCACATACTCAAGTTTTCAACCCCCTCGTAGTGGTGGCCTTACCAATACAAGCTACTTTAATCTTAGTATCGTGAGGACCAGACAGCGCTTAACCTGAGTAGTTCTGCTTCCCACGAAATATCATCGCTCACGATAGGAGTGTCCATTCTTCTGCTTTGAATGGCAAAGGGATCTATCGTTGTTCTTCTGCTTCGAATGGGATAATCCCAAGGTTCAACTTATTTTTCTTGTCGGCTCCCTGCGCAGCTAGGAAAACCTCGGTTTCTTTAGCCTTATTATCATTTAGGGACTTAGTGACGTCACGCCCTAGGGTTCCTTTTTCCTTTCCTTTCCTTTCATTAATCCAGTTTAACAGTTCATATAGCATTCATAACATATCCTCATCACATAGATCATACATCATTCTCCTCAAATTCTTACCCTTTCTGTTCTTAGTGTGAATCTAACTTAATATCTCCAGTCAACAGACCATATATCATAAACATAAATCATCATTTCATGACAACTCATTTACTTGGTCAAATCAGCAGATCCACGGATAATTGCAAGCAGCATGAAAAGCTGTATTTAAGAAAAGTTTCATGACAAGAAAATGCTAAGTTTTGTGTTGGAAATTCTGAACTTCAATCAGACCGCTCAGTGCCTAGCATAGGCTACTCAGCGCCACATGCAACACCCTAGCTAGTTAGCCTATGCTTAAGTCATAGGTTTCCCTGGCTAGGTAGTTGGATGCTGGGCTGTGAACTATTTCCGTTCTAGTTTATCAATGGAAATTAGGGTTACTGAAAATACGGGCCAATTTGAAACTTCTTTTGCAAATACATGTACATGAAAAGTAATGAGCCTTGCGAGTAATACAACAGATAACGGCATAACTAAAAGATAAGAGAGTAGGAGTACACACCTGTATTGTGGAGCTCTATCGGCAGAAGATACACATAGGGGCCCGAATATACATAACACATGTAACAACCCGACTTTTCCCTCAGGTTAAAATGTTATTTAAGGCAAAATTAAAAATATAATAATAAGGAAAAGGCAAGATAGAAATAGAATAAAATTCAAATATTAATTGTATTTCTGTAATATTAGTTGAAAATAATCCGTTGACGGTCTTGTGACGCTCGGTGACGTCTGGATCGTAATTAGGGTTTTATGGTAATTTCCTTATGACTCACCGGAGTCTGTAAAATATATTAATATGAAAATAAATCAAGAATATGTCAAGTGATATTTTAGAATTAATGAGGGGAATTTTTAGAGCGTAACGGTATGCCCGGAATATTTTTAGGACGTCCGGACATAAACAATTAATGACCAAACATAACCTAAACTACACTAAGGGCAAAATAGGAATTTCACATGGCCAAGAGACCAAAAAAAAGGCACGGCCAGCCCTTCCCCCATGCAAACCCGAAACACACACACCCAAAACACTCCAAACTCTATCTTTTTCATCTCCTAAAATTCTCTAAGACCTAAAGCTCCCAAAACTTCACCAAATTCAATTATCATCCTTTGTTTCATCATTAAAACTCACTCCTAAGCACATAAAGAAGGCAAGCAAGTGTGGGTGGTGAGTTTTTCCATCTCTTGGAGTAAAGCCATGTTTCCATAGTTTAGGGTTTTCCTAATTATGCTAAAGTTTCATTTTAGGTCAAGAAGATTCAAGCAAGCAAACAAAGCTTGGTTTCCTTCCTTTCATTGCATCAAGAAGCTATTTAGGAAGTGGGTAACTCTAGTTCCTTGCCTCTTTGATGTTTCAAGAGGTTTATGTGCTTGTATGTGTATGTATATGAATTATGGATTTATGAGGAAATATGTTAGAATTGATGCTAGGTTTAGGAAGACAATTCTGAAGGGTCTTGTGACCTGGATTAGATAGGATTATTATGCTGGAAATATGTGTTAAGCTCATGCAGGGTTCCATGAAAGTAAGGAAGGAAAAATGGAAGAAATGGTGGTTTCGGTTTCCAAGTTTCGCCCAGTAGCCGCTGAGCGATGCTCTGGCGCCGCTGAGCGAACTGCTGTGAACCTCAGCGCTGAGCGGTAGGCGGTTACCGCTGAGCGGTCTGAGGCCCACGTGGAAAGTCTGAAAAGATATTTTCTTAAAGGATAAAAGTCGGTGGAGATATTTAAAAAGCGGTCAGACCGCTGAGCGAAGGGATCCTTACCGCTGAGCGATGAGAGCTCCTATCGCTGAGCGGAGCTGTATATAGCGCTGAGCGCTATAGCTCAAACCGCTGAGCGGACAACAGTTTCCGCTGAGCGGCTTGAGACCAGAATGTTTCATGGAACTCCTCTTGAGACACATAAGCTGCTGTTTGATGCTGTAGATATGAGCGATAATTGAAATGTATGTAATTCATGCTGTATGTGAGTATAAGTGAACTTGTGAAGTCTATGCTGTCGGTAAATCTGTATACGATGTGTAATCTGAGATGTAATCTGTAGTTCTTCATGCATTCATGCTGAGCCAAGTTAAAGAATTAGATATAAATCCGAGCTAAATAAAGATTTTGAAATGAACCATAGGGAACAATTATGCCATGTTGCATGTACAAGTATGCTATGCTGCAGGTACTCCAAAATGCTGAACATGCTGCTGAATCAGGGCCAATGCCCAATACTGCTGAACTAGGGCCAATGCCCATACTGCTGAAATATGGCTATATGCCACTTACTGAAAAGGGCTAAATGCCCCAATACTGAAATTGGCTATATGCCACATGCTGCTGAGGCCGTGATCACGAGAGCCATATGACAAGCCCATTTCAGTAGGTCGGATAGACATGCTGAAGATGGAAGCCCGCCACAGGTGGTGTCGAGATGGCATACCTGGAGGTGTGCGGTTACCACGCCTATGCATTGTCGTACGGGGGCAAGCTTAGGTGGGGGTACGATACCAGCCCACTGTCGAGGGGTCCCTAGGGGCACACGGCAGGTGGAAGCCCACCGCAGTGAGGTCAGGACAGTGTCGGCCTATACTGAGGGTGTGAGGTTATTCCGTCATACTAGTGTCACAAGGACATTACTATGGTGGGAATAACACCTATGCTGTTATGCTGCTGCATTCTATTATACTGCTGTATTAAGTTATGCTGTGAAATGCTGTTACTCTGTTACATTCTGCTGAACATATTATGCTGTTCATTCTGTCATGATGATTCTGTGATATATATACTCTGCTGAATTTTACTATGTCTGTACTGAATGATATGCTGTTTATGCTGATGACTCTGCTGTGTATATTCTGCTGATTCTGTGGACTTACTTTGGATGACTATGTGATGCTTACTCCGATGATTCTGTTATGCTAAATTTAATGCTGGGTGTATTCTGTGATGTATTCTGATTATTCTGGAATGTATATTTCTGCTGTTATGCCGTACCGTCAAGAGCACGCTCGAGACGGTTAAGTATATTCACGAACTGTTAATCAGCACGAGAATGTAGTAATCAAGAATAGTTCCCATGTCACATGTTAATGCTGATAAAGCCGTTCAGATAGGCAAGATAATAAAAAGTAGGCTGATTAGTATGTATGTTCACTAGAGATCTCTGAGCGGCCTGAAGTCCGACATAATCTGATGTACGACTCAGGAACTAAGGTTATTTCCACTGAGAACCTACCGTTCTCATTCCCCACTGTTTTATGACTTCAGGTACAGAAGAGGATGAATCATATTTTGAGGATGCTGAAGAGCCGCCAGATGAGCCATGAGCGGCTAGAAGATAGATAGATAGTTATGTTTTGCCAAGGGCTTACTGAGTAGCATTCCAGTAGTCCTTGTGTTTTGATGCTGTATATGCTGGATTATGTATTTGATGTTTTGATCTATGTACATATTATGTATACAGTGATATGACTTTGTATGGTGGACCCACTGAGTGTATATTATATGTTCTATTTCTCATTATGCTATCCGCTTTGTTATTATATTTGTTTATTCCACACGCATGGCTCTATCTTATTATTAATGTGATACAAGTACAAGTTTAAAACGGGTCCTTATTTCATGAGCAATGATTACTTTCAAAAGATAACTATGGACTAAAGTATTCCGACCAGGTCGACAACAACCTAGTGAGCTTTGTTTACTACGTACGGGTAAACAGTTAGCTAGGGTGTTTCAACACACCTTTTGATTATATTACATAAGTTTTATACAAAATATTGTCCAGTTGGATAATAATATACATACATCAGTAGCAAAACATACAAACGGAATAACTAAAAGCAACTACGTACACGAGCGGCACTACTCGCTTCGTATACGGTACAGAACCCTAACTCTGAACTCAGGTCCGGCTGGCCTCCACCTACTCAGAGTTTCCTAGGCGCTCCAGAGGCTCCTCCTCCTCACTGCTACTCAGGTCTGCCACCGCCGAGAAGCCGCGTGGGGAAAAGCGATGTGGTCGGGCGGTCAGTATCCTCTTTCGTGCAGTGGTCCGGTGACCTCGAGCTCAAACCGGCGGGGTGTACGCACCTGGATCAGTAGCTGGCGTCGGGGCTGGTGTAGGCGTCTGCTCTGGCTCTGAAGGAGGCATCTCTTCATCGCCATTGAGGCAAATCGGATCCCTGCTGCTGTTCCCCGGACGCTCGTCCACCCAAATAGAGTTCAGCGGCGAAGTACCTGGGGCTCCAAGCCTCTACCTGGGAGGATGATCGGGCTCACCTGGTAGGCATGCGGGCGCGAAGTGCTTGTCTCCAGGAGGGTATCGGTGCGGTAGTTGCGCATGCATGTGCGCTTGAATAACCAAACATCCTTGGCCGGTGGCGAAGTCATGGCTACAAGCTGGATACATAATCGAGTGGGGGTGAGAACTCTAGGTCCTCAGTGAGTCTCCTGTGGCTGCTAATGGTTCATTTACTCGAGTATTCTCCAGGCCGCTCAGGGGATTTCTAAGTGATCATGCATACTACACACCCTACTGATTATTATCTTTTGCTAAAACCCTGAACAGCTTTATCTAAATTAACTAGGTGAATAGGAACTAGTCTTTCTTACTATGGCTGCGTGCTTGTGACTCTTATCTTTCGATTGTAACTAAGCTACTCGTCTCGGGTCGTTCCCTTGATCTTCGTTAAATTTTAGCATGAACTTCTAATTGTCTAAAGTCGTCCTAACTCTTACGATGACCCTTCCTCATGATGCATGCTCAAATACATAGATATGGCCTAACCTTACTCATTTGATCCCTTCGAAACCTTAAACTCCCAACTCTGCCAGGTTTCATTAAACTCCCAACTCTGCCAGGTTTCATTCGAATGCTTGCTGTAGTATTCGAATGAAATCCCTCGGAGTCCTTTCATTCGATTGGAATAGGCTTTCATTTGACTGAATTCCCTCGGCATCCTTTCATTCGAATACGAGGGGATTCATTCGATTGAATTCCTAAAAATTCGCCTCATTCGACTGCTGAGGAACTCATTCGAAGGAAAGCTCATTTTGGGCTTTCATTCGACTGAATTCCTGTAGTATTCGAATGCTAGCTGGAAAAATCGCCTCCCGAGACTCCAGTTCTCATTTTTCCACTGTTTCTAGGGTTCCAAGTAGTACAGTTATGCGTTTCATTTTGCAATATTTTCCAAAACCCTTTTAAACCAATATCCCCCCAAAATACTACTAATCAGATCTTTAGTCAGATACACATTTAAACATATATACAGATAGAAATTAAACCACATAGACAGTGGGCTTAGGATTACCCACCTCCGATCGAGATTCCGATTCGGTGACTCTGAAGGGGAGATTGTCCTCTTCACGATGGTGTGCTCCAGCTAATTTTCGGAGACTCCGGCACGAGCTCTAGATGTGTCGGAACGAAACCCTCGATTGCCCACCAAATGTAACTTCTAAGAAGTTACGAGGTTATAAATAACCGCGCACAATAAAAAGTTATTTTCCTTTTCTTTTTACTTTTCTTTTCTCTCTTTAATGTTTTGCTGAAGCTCTGCTTCAGCTTTCTTTTATTATTATTATTATATTATTATTTATTTATTTATTTATTTATTTATTTATTTATTACTTAACTTCCTTCAGAAGTTAAGTCCTTTTATCCAGCTTCGTTTTTATTCGATTGCGTTTTGTCCGAAAAGTCTTACTCTCGGTTGCCCTAAAAATATTCTGGACATACCGTTACAACCCATTTATTTTTCCCTTTGGTCCGGAACAATTTCCTCGGGGACCAGGGACTCTTTTGCTAAGCCAAAAAATCCTACGGACGTTTTTCTGTATCCGGGAAATTTTCGTTCGAGTCGAAACTCATCCGGCGACTCCCGAAAATTATAAAACAGCTAAACCTAGTCCGTCTCTCCAATTTTCCAGGGTTTCGGAGGTTTAACTCTGCTTCCCTCGCTTCCTCGACGTTTCTCGGCCGTTCTCGGCTGTCAACGGATCATTTACCGGCTCGTAGAAGCACGGGATGTTACACCACAGGCCGTTCAGCCCCCTCATAGGCCACTGAACGCCATTGGCCGCTCAGCGTGAACCCTAGCCGCTCAACGTCACCTGACGAATTTCAGCTCCCAATTCCTGCAATTTTCCATGTTCTACAAGGTTTCTCATTTTCAATCTTAAGCACAATTCTTCCAACATTTATCATCCATTCCCAATAGTATGAAAGACAAATTTCATGCCCAATCATCTCTTAAACACAAGCAAACATAAATTCAACAACTAGCAAACAGGCATTTGCTTTCTGTCAGAAATTAGTGATCATAAACCGAAGAGGTCCAACAAGACCTTACCCAAGGTTTTTGATAGCCTTAAGATCATTTTTCATGCTTTGAACTTCAGATTTTAACCCCAAAATCACGAAATTACTGTTTTACCCAAAACTGCTATTTTGCCCCCGTAAACGCCTGATTTTCTTTGGAATTTTAGTTCTCAAAACCTCAATGGACTCAAGACTTGCCCTTAGGTTTTTTTATAGTTATAAACCCATATTTTCTGAAAATAAACCCAGTTCCCAAATCTCAAATTCCCGTTTTGCCCTTCTTTCTCAAAAACCCCGTTTTCTGTCTGTTTGCTGAGAATTTCATCGGGGTCCAAAAATCATGAAACTTGACATCCCCACTCAATTTTTCGTGTAGAATTCAAAAATAACATTATTTTTTCATGATAAAAATCCCAGCATATAGTTCCTTTCAAAATTGTGCCATAGCCCTAATTTCCTAACTTCTAACAGAATCACAGACAGCACCAGCAAATCCAGACAATTATCAACAACACATAAATACAATAATAGTCACATAAAAAATCCTAACCGTATATATTATCTAACATCAAACCACATAGACAGTGGATAAGTCGGTTACCACGTGTTTGCTCTACGGTTTTTGCTGTTTCCTGCTGCCTTTTCTCTGACTATGGTGCTTCCTAGTTCTTGCTAAGTTTCTTCCAAGCTTGCTTTAGGGATTTTAAGGGCTGTTTTTGGTTTTTTGTGGGTTAAGGTTAAAGAGTTCTTGAAGAATCTTGACTAGTTTTAGTGTAGGAAGTTTCTGGGTTTTCGGTTTAACAGAATAACAGTTGATTGTGTGATCGGACAGAGCTTTGGCAAGGTTTTCTCTTTTTTCTCCAAATTTTCGGACTCCTCATGGTATTTATAGGCCCTTGGACGAAAATTTCTTTCTCATTTTGCCCTTGGCTTAATTTACCATTTTACCCTTCGCTTATGTCATGCATGACATCATGCAAGGTGATTCACCACCATGAGTCATCTTTGACTCTTTGACTTGGGCCACTTGGCCACTTCTTGGCCATGTAAGGCCTTTGTGTCTCAGCCACTTGTGTGGCCGAGAATTAAGGGTCTCCGACAGCTCAATTTTGATCCGGTTTTATCGTTTTCGGTCCTGGTACTTCGTGTACAGTTATTCTAAATATATTCCGATCACGTCCTTGTGATCCCCTAATTTTCCTAAAGAATAAACTAGGTTCATTTGAGGTGTTTGTGAATTCTCGTCTATAGCTGTACCTTTTACGGATACTTTGGCCACGCAGTTATACTCAGACGACAAAAAGAGTTTATTCTAGTATCTATAGAATTTTAAGAAAACGAGCAGAATTATTTCTACAGCTAATTTTAATCCCAAGAGTTCATAATTGAAATGTTTCAACCAAAATGGAAATCCCTAGATATTTATCTAGCGAGATTTTTGGTAAGGTGAAAGCGGGATGTTACAGCACGAACGAAACGTATTTAAGCAAAAGCTAAGAAATGAGAAAATGAAAGCCATTGGGTGGCTATTTATAGCCCCAAAGTTGTGGCTGAATGTCTTCCAATTTAGCCAATTTTTGGCAAAAAAAATAAAAGAAAAAGAAATGAAAATAAGATAAGATAAGGATGCTTAGGTGGCCAAGGTTATCATCTTTGACTTGTTGACTTTCTTTGGCTTTAGTGTGTGCGTGAGAGAGAGAAAGCCATGAGGACTAGTGGCCTTTTGGCCATGTGACTAAATTTTCTATCATGTTTGATCTTGTTTGTCGTTAACTGTTTGTGTACTTTGTGTACGAGTGTCCTAAAAATATTCTGATCACACCATTGTGATCTACTAATTTTCCTAATATGAAATTTAAGTCAATCCAAGGTATTCGTAATTTTTCTTTCATAAAAATGTACTCTACGGATACCTTTGATGCACAATTAAATTCCAGTGACAAAAGATAATAAATCTGGTGTCTGCAGATTTTCAGGAAATCGCGAACCTTTATGGACGTTTTTGACGCAAGAATTTATGTTTCAAACATTTTATCTAAACAGAGAGCTTGTATATGTATTTATTTGGCAAGGTTTTCACTAAGGAAAAAGCAGGATGTTACACAAGGAGCAGCACCGAGTTGAAGGGAGAGGTGGCGATCAGCGGTAAAGAAGAAATTGAAGGTGACTATGGTAATAATTGCGAGATCATGGTTTTTTCGTGTGTTGTTGGTGGTGAGTGATTGGTGGTAGTGGGTTTGGTGGTGATAGTGATTGCAATTGGTGGTGGTGGCCATGTTAGTGGTGAAGGTGATGGTGATTACGGTTGGTGGTGGTGGCCACGTTGGTGGCAGAGGTGGTAGTGATTGCAGTGGTGAGTGGTTGGACTTATTGGGAAAAATAGCCAATAAGTAAGTGTGTCATAGATAAAATAAATTAGAAATCAAAATTTCATTAAATTTCTGTCTTTGTCTTTGTGTCCCAGATAAATGGAGGTACAGAAAATACACAATCTTTTTTTTTGTTTCTGCCTCAATAAACAAACATGATTTTGTCCTCATGTCCCTGTATTCCTATCCTATCTCACTAAACAAATGCCACCTCAATGTTTGAAATATAGAAATTAGCTTAAAAATTGTCCAAATACATGTCTCTCATGTCCTTCTTCTATAAAAACAAAGAAATCAGGTTAAAATTTATCTCAAGACCGAGACAATTTCAGGGTTTTTTTATTGGTTTCTCTTCCCTTCATATCTTTATCTTTTTTGTTCCATGACAAGAACTAAATCCTACCTACAGACAAACAAATTGTGCTAACAGTGGAAAACTTCATGTCATCTGTATCTCAAGATGGGTAATTTAGATGGGCATAAATGTTTTTCGGCTGAGTTCCTTTTGAGTTGCTATTATTTGTTAAGTTCAACTTGTTATATCTAAGGTGACGAAGTAAGGTTATATATTTTTTTGGTTCACAACCAGGGTGTCCACTGATGCGGTCCCGATGACTAATCCTTCGTTGGCTTGTAAGCACCTCTAAGGGTAGGACAGCTGACCCGAAAATTTAAAGTTGCTCTATACTCAAAGCCAGAGATCGAACCCATAACATTTGGTTAAGGGAGGACGAGTCCCTCTTGCTCCACCACACCCCCGAGTTTAAATTGTAAATTGGTAAAATATGTGATTATTAATTATTAATCTAATCAATTTAAAAAGGAAAATGGTGTAGTCACTTGTTCCTTTCAATCAATGTCAGATTACACGTATTTGCTCATAACAAAAGTCTATAATAATAATAATAATAATAATAATAATAATAAAAAAGAAAAAAATATCAAGTAAAATATGGTATTCACACACTCTTTTGAAGCATATGAAATACCTCAAAAATATTTAAAATTATTAAATTCCTTTCATTTGGTATTTAAACAAGGAATTTTGATGTAAATCAATTGAAATTCTCTAAAAATTACATTACCCTCTAAAAATACCCCATCCAAACACGGTCTCATGGGAGTGTCTATTTGAATTACCACCTCTGAGATAATCCTTAAACTTTGTTTTGACAATACTACCCTCAACTCTATCAACACAAAATACCATTTGCCATCAATGATCCTTTCCTACCATTGCCACCACCATTACTCACCACTCACTAGTCACTACCATCACACCAACATAAACACCACCACAATCACTACAACCACCTACCACCCACCAACGTTGTTGCCACCATCACCAAAACCACTACCACCCACCACCACTTGCACCACCGCAACCAACACCACCACTTACCTACCACCCACTACCAATGCCATTGTCGCCGTCGCCATCGCCACCACCACTATCCCAACCCAAAATTGGTCATGAGCGCACATAAGGACGTTGTCCCCACAGAAGCTCAATACGAAAACTAATTGTGCTAACGTGTGATAATAATTAATAATTAACTAATTTATTAAAATAATATACTATGTTTGAATATTACTACCACATAACTAACTGTTAAAACATTTATAACCGACTAATAAATAACCCAATAAATAACCCGTTGAACTAATAAACTAAAATGAACATGATTCTAAGTTTGTTGTCTGATACTCTTCATATAACAAATAATAACTATTTGGAGCGTACACTACTAAATTTAAAACGAACATATATATAGATGAACATAAATGTTCTTCGCCTGAGTTCCTTTCGAAATACTATTGTTTGATGTAATGTTATATATGATTTTTATATTAAATCTCTTTATACGCGCCCTTACACAATAATTTTTTTTGAGTTGCAACGTGAATAATTTTTTAAAATAAGGAACGTGAAGGATCGAACTCTTGACCACTTAGTCATAAAACCTCTGATATCATCTCANATATACGGACAGTAGTAATGAAATTTGTATCATACGACGTTATGTAAAAAGCATTCTAGTTTTAAATGAAGATAGTTCCTTGCGTGTCCAGCAAGTTTGTAGTGGAAAAGAAGCTAATAGCTTTCGCCTGCACGAAGCAACTAAAGCAATCTAATCTACGGCAATATGCAGTCTTTGTTTATCTGTGGCATCCATTTGTGAGTTCCAATGCTGAGTCATTGGATTTTGTGCATGCGTCTATTGTTTTGAACTGATATTTTCAACTGATACTTTAGACCCGTGCAAAGCACAGGTCAACACACTAGTTTTTCCAGAAGTTTGACACGACTGCAATAAACAACCCTCAAATTGAAAAGGTCCAAACAAAACACAGGCAATCGTTGAGCCAAAACTTGGTAATGTCGGATGCCTGAACATTGTTAAAACCTTGTACCAAAGCTTAAAAATATCAATACATATCCTCATGAATCCTAAACCATTGAACCAGATCTAAACCTATGCCGCGAAGCAATTCTCCTTGAAGGGTATCTGCCCCTTTTATCTTGTACCTGCCTATCCTGGAAGTTAACGGTGGAATATAATAAATAGACGGCAAATCAAACCTAAGGATACAAAACAAACTTTAAATGTTTTCTATATTTGTACACATTCTACTAAAAGCAAGAACTTCCAAGCTGGCGAAGTCCACCACATCTTTAGGTACAAGTTTCTCCCTGTCACTAATTTCAATATCCAAGCCTCTAAGAAGATGAATGTTCCTTCGACCTTTTGACAAACAGCTTGGTTAAGTCTTCTGTCACGATATTTTTCCTGAAAGTAGAAAATCAGAAATTCATGAGTATCTGTAAGTATTTCAACAAAGTAAAACAAACAGACATTGCAGAGAATACTGAGTACCTGACATTATAAATGGTATCTTAGCTTAAACATTGCAAGGCAAACCAAGGAAAATAGTTAAAAAATAGCAGTACGGTAAGTGCATGATAAAGCACTATATTATCATCCCTCCATATCGGATGCTTCTGGAACATGCAGTAATTGCAGATAAATTTGCAGCTTGCCCGGAGAAATGAGAATGTAGATAACCATTTAATTCATGAAAATTTTGAACTCTTTAGGGGAAACATATTTGGGAAATGGGAATGTAGGTAATCACTTAATTCTTGAAATTTTCAGCTCTTCCAGGAAACGTATTTGGGTTAGTACAATCTAACACTGATTCTTTAATTTTCTAGTTACAGACATGAAATCATCATGCGAATCCAAAATACATCAGTAAAGCAAATGATCATCATTTCCCTATATTCAAGGTTGTTAAAATCAAGATCATATGTAAAATTGAAAGAGCAAAATGACAACGTAAAACGTGAAATCGTAATACAATTTAAATCGTAGTATTCAATCCAAGTGATAGTAGTAGGATCGGCTGACCTCTTCGAACTCATAAGATCATAATATTCTAAGATTTAAATTGAGATCTTACCAACTTTGCTTATCTATATTAACTACAGTTAGGAACTAAACTAGGTGTAAGAGAGTCAAAGAGAAGATAATCCAATGTGTTATGTAAGATTCTCAACAATGTGCCGAAGAACCCTAGAATTTGGGGGAAAATCTTTATGAACCGGTAGTGGAAGAGTGAGCTCCCAAATCTGACATGACAAGTAATAAGGTGGCAGAATCTCGATGTGTATCCAACGATGGGGCTCGAACTCTAATAGCAATTGATGAAAGGCAGAACTAACGGCGAAGTGTACTTGCAAAGGCACTCCGACACCTAATTTAGAAGGATTTTAGGTGAGTTGAGTATTGTGAATAAAGATTACCTTCGCTTTGTAGGTGGAATATCCTTTTATACTTCAGTGAGACGTGAGTTGCATGCTAGGGTTTGTTACTAGTATAGGGAACGGATTCCTATTATTGTGTTGTATGCATTGGGTGGATCCTGGGATTCATGGGTTAGCGGTTATGGAACGTTCCTCAATTATTGTAACGTACTTATAACGCTTTCTCATGGCCGAGTTTGTTTAGCAATCCTTGGCCATTAATGGGCCAGACTCCTTGTTGTAATAGCCCAACTTAGGGTTCCGTCTAATGGGTCGTGTGGGTTTATTTCGTAATAGTTGGCCCCCAACCTGAGTCTGTGTGAGTCACAAGATGGGCTCAGGGTTCCATGTTTTTCGGGTACCGACCTTAAGGTGGTCCAACTAGGTGGTCCAACCTGACTAGTCATTTTATCTTCCAATGTTAATTTAGCACCGTTTCGCGAATCGATGCTAATGATGGCTAGTCACTAAGACGTGACGTTTGGGTAGCTAGATTCCCTTAGTTTGGATGAGAATGTCCCTATAATGTGGTTGAGGTTTTACACATATGCCCCTACAGAGGCGAGTTTTAAATACTGACTATTCCCCCTTTCCTTTTCTTCTTCTTATTCATTCCATTTCCTCTTCCAGCGAAACTTTTCCCTTTCTCCTTCTGTTTCTTAACTTCGTTGATGAAGGCATGGTACGGTGTTTGTTTCTTTTCACAATCCGCATTCCTCATTTCACTCATCATCAGTAAGTTTTTTCAGCCTTTTTTTCCTATTTCTTAACTTGCTTGCAAAACCCTAGGATAGTCAATTTGCATTTCTAGAAAACTGTGTTTTTCTTCAAGCACTAGATTCTGGGGTTTCTATGTAGATAGGGCTTTTATGTTTGATTGTGTGTTGGTTTAGGGTTTAGAACCCGTCATATTTATGTTATTAGATAATGGGTTTTCAGGTAGATCTAGGATCGTCATCTCTAATCTTGGTGCACGACTCCTTTTTAGGTATGGTGAAGCGTAAGATTGAGGGCACTCCAATCCATCCTTGTAACGCTACGGATGCCCAACTCTATGCTTGGGCTGCTGAGGAGGTGTTCTTACCCTCTGAGATAAGTAAGGAGAAGGTGGCTAAATACGATATTGAGAAAAAATTGAGCCGTGATGGGCACGAGATAGCGACCTTAATGCACGTCGTGCTAAGAATAACAAGAGGGTGTGCTTTGGTAGGAAGAGTATAGAAGATGAACATTTCTTCTTTGTGTACAAGGCTATGTTCTCGGATTTGGGCATGTGACTACCATTTTCTGACTGAGGTAGTCGTCCGGAATCGTGTGCATTGCCCCACTCAAATCCACCCGAATAGCTAGGCTATGATGCGTGGGTTTGAGATCTGTCGTTACTATGGGTTGCCAGTCTTCATAAGGGTGTGGTTTGAGATGTTCGCTCTAGTGGGGGGTTCGAACAGGAAGCACAGTGTGCTCTCGTTACGAGCTAGATCCAACAAGAGTATCTTTGCCGCTTTTGAGGAATCTTATCATGGATTCAAGACAATCTTTTAAGGTCAAATTCGAGGATGAGGCAAAATCCGAGTTCCTAGATTCAGACGGGAATCCCCCATTTCCACTCTACTGGGTTCGTTAATGGAATAAGGCAAACAAGATGGCTTCTCAAATGACAGATGAGGAGCGGGGGACGGTGAAAGTTTTTGTGAAGTTTTTATATACTTGAAAAATCTCAAGATGCCCGTGTAAGCAATAATTGGTTTATGCATTAACAATGGTTATAAACACTATATATTAGTATCTAGAATTTCATGATTTTCACATAGATTAGAATTAGATTAAGAGAGTGTAAATATTGTGATTACATACTAAATTTTTCCTTATGTTGTCCGTTCTAACCACTTTTTATTTTGATGGAAAGTTAATTGGCACCTCGCACGACTCTGAAGGGGATTGTAACATCCCGCTTTTTCCTTAAATAGAATTTCGCGTAATAAATAAATAAACACGAGCCAATTATTGAGCCAGAAAAATTAAATTATAAAATTTACTTTCTCAAAATACCAGCTCCGGACCGATTTTTAGTCGTCGTCGAAGTTTAAATATGTACCGAAGGTACCCGTAAAACACACTTTTACGAGAGAAAAATTACGAGTACCTTAGATTAATTTAAACTCCTCATTTTGAGTGTTTGAATAGTGTATGTTTATGTTTAGATAATTTTTACGACATCCGTTAATTTTCTGCGTATGTGGTCATACACGTACCCGGACAGTTAACGACCAAACACGACCCAAACACGAGACAAATTTTGGGAGAAAATTTCCCTCTTCAGCCGTGCACAAGCCCATACCCCCCATCAACAATTCTCTTACAAACTTCTAATCACCATACCTATTCTACTATTCACTCATCATTACACCTAAATCACTTTAATTTATTTTAATCCATATTTCCTCCAAAATTTCCCTTCATAGCCGAACACCACCAGCAGCTCCTCATCCCCATTTTCATCTTCTTGTTCTCTTCACTTTCTCTCCAAGAAACAAAGAACAAAGCCCCAAAGAAACCACCATTTTTTCTCTTCAAACCTTGTTTCACTTTCATAGCCAAGACCAAAGCTCCCACCACAAAGACCTTCATCTTTTCTTCCATCTTCTCCTATTCACAAACAAGAAAGACAACTCCATCATCCTCACCAAAAGCTTCCCCCAAGAACCACACAACACACTAAGCCTCGATCTTCAAGCTTCCTCTTCAAGGAATGGTGATCACAAGCTTGGACTCCCAAACACTCTTGGAGCTTTACTCAACTCTCTCCACCTACACAACACTCTTAGGAAGTGGGTAAAACCTAGCTTAACCACCACATTGGTGGCCTATGTGTGTGTTGTATGTTGAACATATGAAAATGTGATATATTGCATGTTATTTGTTTGATGTGGATGCATGTGTTATGTAAGTAGTTTNGTCATTCGAATGAATCATTGATTATACTAAACTGAGAGCAAAATATTCAGATCATTCGAATGATTAGGCATGGTCATTCGAATGAATCATGGATTTTACTAAACCGAGAGCAAAATATTCAGGTCATTCAAATGACTAGGAATGGTCATTCGAATGAATCATTTATTTTACTAAACCGAGAACAAAATATTCAAGTCATTCGAATGAACAGCCTTTGTCATTCGAATGGCATATTTCGTGCACCAACCCGAGCCGAATTTCTTGGTCATTCGATTGAATGGCCTTGTTCATTCGAATGACAATCTCAATGTCAGTGTCATTCAAATGAATTTTGATAGGTCATTCGAATAACTCAGGTTTTTAGCTCTCTGTCTCCAATTTTTCCTCATTCAATGGGATGCGAATCATGTATTGTGTAGTAAATATGGTATGATGATGAAAATGATTATGTATTGTGTGTTAAAATTATGTTAATATGCATCATGAGGACATGGCATTCAGGCTTTAGGACAAGCTTAGATAACTAGAAGTTACCACCTAACACTATTAAAGATCATAAATGAACCTTAGGAAAAATGTAAGCTCTTAAGAAGGTTCCGGCCACAATGAGCCTGGTATACCTTAAAGATAAGTACATATATATGTAATAGAAAATTTTCCCTCTCTTGGCACGTCCAAAGAACAAGCTGTAATACCCTAGCTAGCTAGCTTATGCTTAAGTCATAAACAATGCTGACTAAGTTGTTATTCGCTTGGTGGGAATACTTATAGTCATTTATTAACTTTGAAATGCTTATTACATAAAAGTATGGACCCGTTTAAAATTTTTTCTTTTCATGGTTTAGAACATAAAATATTGGGAACATAAAATATGAGCCATGCGTGATCGGGAAAAACATACATATACAAGTGAACAACTGAGTTTACAAGGCACAACCATTCATATCATTTCATTGCACGTATATACATACATTCATATGGGTCCGTCAATAACTATACATTTAGTTACATTCATATTCACGTATACTTAATACACATAAGAGCTGATGGCCCGTCTGGGCCATTTGGCTAATACAAGATGCAAAACGTTATTCACATGTTGTTGCTTTGCGGCTTTCTTTGGATGCTATGATGCCTAGTTTCTTATCTGTGAGATGAGACCTGCTCCTCCCTAGCTTACCGGTCGTGCCCGCCTGGAATCATAAATAAGTGGGGGATGAGAATGTCACGTTCTCAGTGGAAACCCTTGGGCATAACTATTCATTTCTTTCTTCATTTATGATCCAGGCCGCTCAGGAGATCTCTAGGTGTCAAAGTTTACTAAAAATTCCTACTTATTATTACTTTAATCCATGTTAATCCTGAACAGCTTTATCTAGTTCACTAAGTGATCGGAAATTCTAGTCTTTGAGTTACCTATCCTAGATAAACTTATCGTGCTTGTCTTATACGTTGGAGTAATGCGATCACATACTCTTGTCCCTTATAACTTCATAGAGGCCATCTGGCGAAACTTTCAGCTCTCGACGTTGCCTCATCGCATACACTCATGATCATATACATTCATATAGCACAAACTTATGCATGAGAGGAGGGGCGTTTCTCTTACGCGCACTAAGGGAGCGTCCTTCTTGTTACATCATGTCCTTTCACCTTTGCATACCATGGAACCGTCGTCCTGTTCGGTTACGGTTACAACCTGCTTCTAACTTTCGTAGTGATGACGACCAGGCAGCGCTATAACCAGAGTGGTAGCGAACCACGGATGCATTTAGCATATTTCATCGATCATCAATAGGGAATAGCCATCCACCTAGCAGGATGGCGAGGGGCCAGTCCACTCAACGCGACCAGGCGTGGACTTGTACATCCTTAACATCTCTTTGGGTCCTTTATACTCTCTTGGCGTTTTAGATTTGTTTGTGACGTCACTTTTGTATAATCATCTCTTCATCATCTTAACTTTATTATGAAATCAGGTCTAAGACTGCGTTCAAATCATTAACTAATCCATCTTGCTGGACTGGCGAAGGGCTTGTCTGTGGACGTGCCAAGAGAGAGGATTTCTCTATTCATATAACCAAGTACATTTCTTTTAAGGTAATCTGAGCCCTTTGTGACCGGAACCTTCTTAAGATCTTCACTTGTTCCCTATGTTCAGTCATGACCTTTTCCTTGATTACGTGATTATCTGTCTAGTTATCTAAGGTTGTCCTAATATTCTAATGACAACCCATTTTCTCATGATGCATAATAATAAAAATATAGCACACAGAAGTGCTTTTTCTTGGTTTTTGTCAGAATGTTAGTTATCAAAAGCCGAAGGGTCTAAGACTTCACCCCATGGTTTTTGATAGCCCTAAGCTCATTTTTCACACTTAGAAACTCAGATTTTGAACCCAAAATTTTAAAATTACAATTTTTCCCTTTTTGCCCAAAACGCCGTTTTTTACCCGTAAAGCCCGATTTTCTTCGAAATTTTAGTTCTCAAAAACCCAATGGGCTCAAGACTTGACCTCAAGGTTTTTGATAGCTCTAAACCCATTTTTCATAAAAACCATCCCAGATTTTCTATCCATTTTCACGAAATTCCCGTTTTGCCTTTGCTCGCCCCGAAAACGTCATTTTGCTTGAAAAATTCGTCAGGGGCTCCAAAAATTATAAAACTTAACAACCCCACTAGATTTTTCGTGTAAATTCCAAAAATGATGTTAGTTTTTCATGATAAAAATCTCAGCCCGTAGTTCTTACTCAAATTTACTCTTTCCATTTCAAACCTAAATCTTGATAGTCATAGATAAACACCAGTAGTTTTCCACGAAAACAACAATATAAACAACATATAAACCATAACATAAATCATCATAACAAGCCACATAGACAGTGGGAGGTCGGATTACCCACTTGTTGAAACTATTCCAAGTGGTTTAAGGAAACTTGTGCAAAAACCCTAAAATGCCCTAGTACTTCGAGCTCTCGTGTGCCTTGATTTTGAATGAATCCTAGGGTATGTGTACTAGGGTTTTTCTTAAGGAAATAAGGAAGAATCTAAAGGGACGAGGTTATGGGAAAATTGTGGTTGGATTTGTGTAGTGAGTTTCTATGTTTCTGTTTCAGCAGAGTAACGATAGAGTATATGAGCAGAACGTGTTTGGCAAGCTCTAGTGTATGAACTTCTTAAGAGTTCATGAGGCCATGACATAAGCATAGTGTACGACCTAACCTTTTCTGTCTGTTCCTCGAGCCAACATGACTCCACCCCCTTATCGGGTGGCGAGGGGCCACCCTGACGGCGTAACCGGAAGCTGACCATAGCTCTTACACATCTTGTCAGGCTCTCCTAAAGGAAAGGGTCTGTCGCTTTTACTCGTCTGGTCAGGCTCTCCTGACTGGAAAGGTCGTCTCTTTTACTCGTCTGGTCAGGCTCTCCTAACGGGAAATGGTCTGTCTCTGTGTTTCTAGTACAATTCTCCTGAACTCACAACTAGGAACATACCACTCAAGATCTAAACTCGGTTCCTATGTTCAATTATGAGCTAGCCATAGTTAGGTGATAATCTCTCTAGTTATCTAAGGTTGTCCTAACCCTCTATTGACAACCAGTTCCTCATGGTGCATGGTATCACACTTACAACACATAATAATATAGTTATTATAACCACAGCACATAACTACAATCATTAAATCTAAAATATGTTCGTTACATCATATATGATTGTAATATTATAAATCAGTTGTATATATATAAGGTAAGTTATATTAAAATATGCCTGAGAATCATAAAAAAACATATCGTCCCGCATATGTTAAGCAAAACAGTTGTGCAACATAAAATATTCCGTTTTATATGCAATTAGTAATAACATATAATTAAATCTATTTCATTATATCAAATTAAAATTCACAAATTTGAAGTTCACACAATATAATCTATATAATTATATTAAGTGAACCATAAACACAGTTATATTTTTCTAACTTCAAAACTATGACAAATCGTCCAAGTATCATAATAAACATATTTTTAGCATAAAATCTATAAGTTGGTTTTTCACATATCATACATATAACACATAAAATTCATCAAGGAGATGAATAAGGCAGGATTACCCACAAAAATAGTTATATTTTTCTAAACTCAAAAATGCCTAAAATCATCTATGCCTCATAGTAAACATATTTTTCACATAAAATCTACGCTATATTTTCATATAAACATACAGAAAACATTATAATAAACCACATAGACAGTAGGTCTAGGATTACCCACTTTTCAGGCGCTCGGAAAACTGCGAGAAAAGACTCCCGCGAACCTTGAGGCGATCGTGCTATTTTTCCTGAGTCCAACGGCGTAACCGCAGAGGGCACGAACGGAACAGAAATAAATTTAGCAGTATAACAATATGACTTTTGGGGTATTTTGGGGGATCCTTCGGAGGCCTTTAACATACACATATATATATAAGGTTTGCTAAGGCGGTGGCTTATGCCGCCTCAGTTAAGATTTTTATATTTTTTTTTATTATTATAATATTATTATATTATATTATATTATATTATTATATATAAATATGTTAGCTAAAGGATAACCCTTAAAGTTTCCTGTCCTGTTCCGATCATGTTTGATCGCGTTTTGTCCCTAAGTGTTAGTGTACAGATGTCCTAAAAATATTTCGAACATACTGTTGTGATCTATTAATTTTTCTTATTAATATTTTAATTTTTGCCGAGGCATTCTTGAATTTATTTTCATATTAATGTATTTTACGGACTCCTTTGAGTCGTAATTAAATTTTAATAATAATCGAAAATCGACTCGAACTTCACAGGACTCCATGAGATCGCAAAATTACTATTTTTAGCTAATATTTCAGGGATTAAAGTTAATAATTAAATTTTCCAATCCTATTAATTTATTCTTATTTATTTATTATGCGAAATCTTCGTAAGGGGAAAAATAAGGCTGTTACAATCTTTCCGATCCACCCTCCTATGCTAAAATGCATTTGTGGTTCGCTACCACCCTCCTATCTACATAGGGCAATGATGGACATTTCATGTAACGAGGAGGACACTGCCTAAGGCGCGTAAGAGAAATCCCTAAACCCCTCATGCATAAGAATGTGATGTATATGGTATGGCATTAAGTCTTTATAAGGCTACCTCTATGTAACATCCCGAATTTTTCCCCTTGCAAAGATTTCGCATAATAAATAAATAGGAATAAATTAATGAGAGGAAAATGAAATTATTACATTTAATTCTAAAACATTAGTTAAAAATGGTGATTTCGCGATTTCGTGGAGTTCCGCAAGGTCCAAATCAATTTCCAGTTATTATTAAAATCTAATTATGACTCAAAGGAGTCCGTAAAATATACTAACATGGAAATAAATTCAAAAATACCTCGGCCGGAATTAAACTACTAACAAGAAAAATTAGTAGATCACAACGGTATGTCCAAAATATTTTTAGGACATTCGTATACGAACATTTAAGAACCAAACGCGATCAAACATGATCAAAATTGATCATATGGCCATGGCCATTAACCGGCCACGTTGTGTTGTCCTCACCGCCAAAGAAAGAAACAAAAAGAAAAAAAATAGAACTATAACACATATGTGTATGTATAATATATAATATTATATGTATATATGTAAAATTATATTATAATAATATAATAATAATAAATATAATATATAAATAACTAAGGCGGCATAAGCCACCGCCTCAGATTCTATATATATAAATATATGTTAAATAGCCTTCGAAGGCCATTTTCCTTAGCACCCCGGTGCTTACAATTCATACTGCTAAATATATTTATGTTCTGTTCGTGCGCTCTGCGATTATGCTGTCGGGTCCAGGAAAAATAGTAGGATCGCACTAATATTCGTGGGAGCAATTTCTCACAACTCTCATCATCTGCAACCATGCTTAGAAAGTGGGTAACTTAACCTATCCACTGTCTATGTGGTTTTATGTTAGATGATATATGATGTTAGGATGTTGTATGTGACCATAACTATATATATGTGTTGTTGATATTTGTCTGGAACTGTTGGTGCTATCTGTGACTCTGTCAGATTTTAGGAAAGTCTAAGCTGGAAATAGGAATATAGCACGTTTTAAAGAGAAACTATATGCTGGGAATTTTATCATAAAAAACTAATGTTATTTTTGAAATCTACACGAAAAATTGAGTGGGGATGTTAAGTTTTGTGATTTTTGGAGTCCCCGACGAATTTCTCAGCAAACAGACAGAAAACAATGTTTTCAGGCAAACAAGGGCAAAACGGGAATTTCGAGTTTTGGGACTGAAAAACTGTGTTGATTTTCAGAAAATATGGGTTTAGAACTATCAAAAACTTTAAGGGCAAGTCTTGAGTCCACCGGGTTTTTGAGAACTAAAATTCCAAAGAAAAACAGGGCTTTACGGGGGCAAAACAACATTTTTGGGAAAAAGGGTAAAATAGTAATTTTGTGAATTTGGGGTTGAAATCTGAATTTATAAGTTTGAAAAATGATCTTAGGACTATCAAAAACCTTAGGGTAAGGTCTTGGACCTCTCCGATTTCTGATCACTAATTTCTGACAGAAAGCTGATGCATGCTTTGTGATTATTGGAATAATTGCTAGATATATGTTTGTTTATGTTTAAGAAAATGTTTGAGCATGAAATTATGTCTCTTAAACTTGTTAAAATTGATGATAAATGTTAGAAGAAGTGTTCTTGAGATTGGATATGAGAAACCATGCAGAACATGGAAATTGCAGGAATTAGGAGCTAAATTCGTCAGTATGCGCTGAGCGGCCTGTGGTGCTGAGCGGCCTGTGGCGCTGAGCGGCCTGACTGAAATTCGGGATCTCAGGTTTAAAACTTAGCATTTTCTTGTTCGTGACCTATGAGACTTCAGGGTCCGCTAAGTGGCGTGAAACTCTAAGTCATGAGACTAACTCAAACAAAGCTTTTAGACCACTTGCAATCGTCCATGGATCCGCTAACTTTAATAAGTAATTTACCTGGCGTGACATATTGAACTGTGCAAATGAAAGGAAAGAAAAGAACCCTAGGGCGTGACGTCACTAAGTCCCTAAATAATGATGATGATAAGTACACTTCTGGTAGCGTCAACAGGGCATGCCAGTAAGTGGAAACACCCCTGGTAGCGTTGATAGAGCATGCCAGCGGGACAGGTGTATATTTCCTCATCTTGTCGATAGTGCAGGCTGAGGAACAAGTCCAACTCTTGGATTATATCGTTCAAAGCAGAAGAACGACAGATCCTCTCGCCATTTGAAGTAGAAGAATGGTTACTCCTATCGTTGAGTGATGACTATGTCGTGGGAAGTAGAACCACTCAGGTTAAGCGCTGCCTGCTGAGTTAAAAGCAGCTTGCAGTCGTATGGCCACCACTGCAAGGGAGATGGACTTGATTATATGTGATCTATGTGAGGTATGCGATATACATATGTACGTCAGATATAAGTGGATGCAAGCGGAAGCTTATAATTAAAATGGGCACGGTTATAAGTGGTTGCAAGCTGAAGCTTATGAGCAAAATGGTTTTCAGAAAATGAGGATTTTAAGACTATTTTTTAGCTATGTGAATTATGTGACAGTATGTGACCTAAGAGTTAGAATAGAGAACAGATGATATAGATAATTAAAGAATAGGTTCCCTCAATCACATAGTAAAATAAATAAAGCTACTCAAGCCTAGTATGGATTAATAACTAATAGGGATGTAGTATAACTGTGAAACTTAGAGACCCCTGAGCGGCCTGGATCATAAATGAGAATAATAAGTTTCCAAGATCCCAAGGTTTTCCACTGAGAGCGCAATGTTCTCACCCCACTCATTCATGACGCCAGGGTTTGACATGGAGCAAGGGGAAGAGCAGCAAGAGGAGGAGCAGTATTGAAGAGGGCAAGCAGAAGGATATGCTATTAGTTAATATGCTATATGTTTTGTACTACTATATTAAGTACTTGTACGTAACAACTATGATATTACATGTGTAACTGTTTGTGAATATAGGGTATGGACCACTTGTTATGAATGTTGAATATGCCTAATTAATATTAGTTAAGTATGCTACGTTACCGCTCGCAATATATGTTCTGACTGAACAAGGCTCATGTTACACTATGATAAGTATAAAGAAAAGTTGAAATTGGTTCATATTTTTTGGTAACTATATTTTTAAACTCATAATTGGGACTAAGTACTATCCCAACCAAACTAGATAACAACTTAATAAGCGAGTTTGCGACATAAGCGTAGACTAGCTAGCTAGGGTGTTTCACTCTACGATATACATGTTACGTAAACGAATAGGTAAAGAAAGCACGCTCACCAGGTAAAATCCAGATTAAAAAATCCCCAGTCACCTAGTAAATTAGATAAAGCTACTCAGAACTAGTATGTATTTAGGGACTTTAGTATATTTTGGCACCTAGAGATCTCTTGAGTGGCCTAGATCATAATTGAGCAGAAAACGAACAGTTATGCCCCTAGGATCCCCATTGAGGACGAAATGTTCTCATTCCCCACTCATTTATGATTCTAGGCGAGTACGACGAGTACGTCGAAGCAGAGTAGACGTCGTCGAACGAGTAAAGACTGTAGCACTAGGGAAGCAGAGAGAGACAACCGTAGAAACCCACGCATTGTGACGTTCTGGAAACTTTGCATTTTGCATTTTGTATTCTGTATTAGCTAAATGGATTAGTTATGCCATTAGCTCTTAAGTGCAGTAATTATAATATGTAAGTATAAACATACGTGTAACTGTTTGCTGAACCTATATGAATGGATTTATATTATGTCTTCTATGAGGTTGTTGTGTAAACCTTCTCGAACACGCACGACTCATATTTTATGTTTAATAAAGAAAAGAAAAAGTTTTAAAATTGATCCATATTTTCAGGGAGAAAATATTTTCAAGTATAAACATAGGGGTAGAAGTATCACAACCAAAGCAGTTAACAACCTTGTGAGCCTTGTTTACGACTATAGCGTAAGCAGCAAACAGGGATGTTACAGGGATGATCAAGAGTTACCTCATGGAGGAGCCCGAGGTGCAGTCCTCGACTAAGAATGGGGGAGCTCAAAGAGAACAGACTTTGCAACCCACCCAAAGTGCCAGCGTCCAACTTCAAGATGCCCCTAGGGACTCTTCCAAGAAGAGAAAGAGAGACAAGGGCAAGAGTGTGGCCATAACAGAGGCCGAGGCAAGCACTCTGGGAATACCTTTCCGGACATTTTTTCTTCCTGTTTCGATGAGGCTGATCTCGTGGCTCGCCTGATGAAACCCAGGGATCAGGATTACCTTCGCGATCCTAGCAATGCGAAGAGCGTTAGGGAGCACTTTGCTCGTGGCGCGTTCCAGACCTGGCTCTACCTCAATCTTTGGGGAGAGCAAATGAATGAGGACAAGCTGCTGAAGCAGTTGTCAGCCGCTTTTGACGAGTCCGACAAAGAGAAGGAACAACTGAAGAAGAAGGTTTCCGAGCTAGAGGGCTTGCTCAGGGATGCTGAGAAGGCCCAGGCTGAGTCGGATAAGGTGAAGGAGAAGCTCACCTCGAACTTGGAGGCTTCCCAGGCTCAGAATATGAAGCTGGTTGGAGAAGTCAAAGGGTTGGAGCGGAGAGTAGCCTAGGTGGCCATGGACATGTATAATAATGTCCTGGACCAAGTAGGCATTGGGGCTTCCAACCTCAATTTGGATGCTGTGAAGCCATACTATCACGTGGTTGACGGCCAAATAGTAGAGATGCCCAACAAGGAGGAAGGAGAGGTTCCTACCAATCTAGAGAGAATGGATGAAAAAGATGAAAAGCAAAGGAACAAATAGAGGGACAAAAAAACATGAGAATAACCATGGGAGAAATTGGAAAGAGGGGTCAATGGAGTGGATAGCCAGAAGACAACAGTTGCAGCCGCCGATAAGGCCGATGGGAAGAATTGTAGTCACCAAAGAGAAGAGCATATATTGCTCTGTTTTTTGCACTCGGAGGTGTTGGTCGATAGGATGAAGAACAAAGGTTGATGAAGATGAGTTTAACCAAGGCGAGAAGTTGTGCCTCACCTCCGTTCCACACCATCGGGCACTATCGTGCCATAATTGACTTCTATGCCCTGAAGAACCACCTTGTCCTCAAGGTGCAACCAGATGAGATAAGCAAATGAAGGGAGAGTGAGGCGGTAAGCTGCAAGCCCCACCTTGTCAATCACCTGATAAGGCCATAGAAATGGGGGCTTGGTTTCTCATTGGGTCATCTAGCCAAAGTTTTCATGTAGCATGGCTGAAATTTGAGATACGCCAAATTTCCTATCTCAAAAACCACTACCCTTCTATGCTTATCCAAGAAAAGCTTCATCCTCTGTTGGGCCAAGTGCATATTGGCTTTCTACTCATCGAACACCTCATCCTTCAAAGCCATTAGGGTCCAAAACTCCTAGACCTTGGAGGGACAGATTTCCCCCTTAACAACATGCCATGAAGGACAATTTTGTGGCCTTCCCCCCACAAACCACTACCTAAGGAGTCAATTCTAAGGTTCTTATCGCATTGTCAAAGATCCGCAAATCAATAACATCAGTATATTTTCTTCATTATTTTCCTTCTCTGATTACCAGTACTAACATTGCAATGGAATCTTAAGTTTGAAATATCATATTATTTCTTTATGGCTAAATTGATGCTATGAAGCAAGCAATACAAGACATTAAGTTGATGTTGGAACTTGCTGTGGACATTTCCTTAGATTGATGGGTTTGAAGATTCTTCAAAATCCACAACCTTGGTGAAGAAATGATGAGTTAGAAAGAGGGATATATTTGTAACCACCTACCAATGTGGCAGGGTTCCTACAGTAGAGGGAATAGGTTAGGAGGGTAGGAGGAAGAAAAAGGGAGGAAGGGAAAAGAGATAGTAAGCAAGAATTTGGTTGGTTATGGTTGGGAGGAAACAACAGAAGTAGAAAACCAGCATTACATTCAAAAAATAAATACCCAAATTACAAACAAACAGCAGTGAAAAGCTCATTTCAACTTCAATCTAGGTTCATAATTTCAGTCTAAAATCACCATCAATTCAGGATCTACTAATCATAGAGATAAGATTTAAAACAAAAAACAAAAATTAACTTTATAGAGATACTGCTGACCTGCCACTGATCTGAGGTGGAACTAGCATACCACTAGCTGTATCTGGCATATTTCTCGAATGAGGCAAGTTTCCTTTAGGAACTTTACTACGAACAGCAGAGGAGGCCATCGCAATAGAGTCTCTCTTCCGCGAAGCATTTTCAGCTAGAGCTGCCGCTACACGAGCAGAGTGGTCACTTGCACTTATCAGATTAGATGAAATAGCAGGTGAATTCAAAAGAAGTGAAGCATCAGGAAGTTTCTCCACTGAAGGCAGAGAAGAATGCAGGTTTTTTTCTGGCTGCTGGTCAGATGAAGATCCAGATTTAGTCCTACAAGTTGAAAATGCATAATATTGAGACCAAAGAACAATGCTCAATTGTTCATCAAGAAAGGTGAAATGTTACAACAATGTTGAGTTAGCCCTATTTACAATGACCTTTGTGTTTAACATTCATCTTACATATGAATCATGAAAAGAGTATTCCATTATATTTTTCAAACGAGAATAAGTTTATCTATCAGAGACACACAAGTAAGAAAAAGAAACGGAACAATTTTTTGAAAAGAGTAATTCTTCAAAAACCATCTCCACATCAGGAACACTTAATCATAGGAAACCAGTTATTGACATAATTACAACTTGAGTGGTTAAACAATCCCAAATATGATATGCTTTTTTCCCAGAACTTCCTTTTGTGTAATTTGCCCAAAGGCAATCATCGTATAACATCACAATAAATACAGACCCTTGAAGAAACCACAGAACAACAGCATATGTGAGCTTCCAAGAAAATTCTATCTTGGATAAGCCAAAAAGTCGTAAACCACAGTGAACTCTAGCTAAACTCCACTTAAGTACACACCAAAGGACTCTCTACAGACCACATTGCCACAAAGCTTCCTTCTCCCTCTTCCTTCTAAAAGAAGAGTTAAAAGACGAAGAGAACCAGTTATGTTCTCATGTTCGAAGCATTGTTTTGTCTTCCAGTTTAGATGAGCCAAATCAGAACTTACATTGGATTAGTTTCAAGGTCTTAGGCCCAAAAAAAATCTTTAGACATTTTTTCTCTAATGGGGGGTCATACATAGATTCTCCTTATTATCATTGATCATACTATAAAGAGCAAGCGCAACACCGGAAGTAATTAACACCCCAACCCTAGCTAACTAACTACAACTAAAAATGCGAATGATAAATAGGATATGACCCAATGTAAATATGTTAATACAGACAAACTATCACTGCATCTCAGAGTAAGGGTGCGTTCGGTATGGGGCTAATTCCTCCATGAAGATTTCTCCCCCATTCCAAAACGCCCTAAAAAAACACAATCGCCCTCGAAAAAGAAGCAATTAAAACTTCAATCAACTGCTGAACTTTTAAAAAAAAGAAGCTCCAAAGTAAAGCATTCCATTCACAAGAACTTTCACGATAAGCGATTTTCTGCCATAAGAAGAAAGAAAAAAACGGAAATTACTGGCTACGAGGACGAGAAGGTGGCGGTGGCGGCCGCGGCGAATCATTTTGGGGAAGTTGGGGTCCCTCGTCCTTGGGTTCTTCTTCCGTGGGTTCAGGAACGTCGTCGTCTGAAGAGGATGCGTAATCGACCAGCGACATCTCTTTTATGGACTCCGCTGCCGCCGGCGCCGAAGTCTCGGTGGTTCTCTGCCGCTCACGTCGTTGACGGATTTCTTCTGCAGTACGACAAATTTTTGGGGCTCTGTCACCCGTGCTGGTGACGAGCGCTTTCGGTCTGCTCCTACAACTTCTATAGGAAACCCATATTTCGTCTTACAACCATGTTAATTCTGCAAAATAGAAAACTAGTGTTTAATGATTATAAAAATGTCAAATTGTGATACTAAGTGTGTCGAGAAATGCGAGAAATGCTCATTTTGATCCGTATGAGTTACTTTAGTTTTTTAAATTCAAAATTTGAGTTTTAATCCTTAAAATTATAAGTTGTAAGTTAAATTAATCCCTCAATTTATTATCATTATTATATTGTTACGTTTTCACTATTTTTTCGCATTAAATAAGAATATAACTATAACTCATTTACAGTCACAATTGTTGTTATTGTCTCTTTTGATGTGATAAATCAACGAAAATGTGACAATACAATAATGATATTCAATTAAGGGACTAATTTCACCTACAACTTACAATTTATTAAAAGTCAAATTTTGAATTTCAATGACCAAATTGACTCATGCTCACACTTTCAATGACTAAAATGACCATTACCTAGTAGAGAAATACTATTAAGAGAGGAGAGTGCTTTAAGAAACTTCTTCTTTCTTTTATGATAATTAGAGTACTCTTTCCCTTCCTTTCGGATATTTTTCCTCAAGGTTTTTTCCACTAGAGGTTTTAACGAGACTAGGTTACATAGAAAAAAGATGTGAAGAATTGATTTCTCTAAGTATGTGAGGACTGAGGGATGAGCGAAGCCTCAAGCGATCTTGTTGGGGATCTTCCCTCACAAGATGAAGATCCGGTAGATTGCAGCATGAAGAAGGTGAAGACTCAAGATGACATGGCAGTCAAACAATCAAAAAGGAATAAGCAAGTAATGAAGTACATACTCACTTCTCAAATTGGTTGGCCGAATCGTTGATGCTATAGGGCAAGATGTGTATCATCCCGCTCCTTTTTTAGTAGAAATTTCCCTAATTAACTGTTCGTAGAGCACTCGGTAGGGGTTAACATGCAGAAATTAATAGAAATTAATCTGTTTAGTTTCTCAAAATTCTGACGACACTCAAATAGTTCCTCATGACCCGTAGAATTTGGTAGAAAAATCAAATCGTCAGAAAAACGGAGTTCCGCTCACTTTCGGACGATTCTGCAGACACTAGAACAGTCCCGTTTGTGAAACACCCTAGCTAACTGTTTACGAGTACGTCGCAAACAATGCTCACTAGGTTATTATCTGCTTTGGTTGGGGTTACTTTTAGCCCCTACTTTATTTCTGAAAATATTTCATACTTGAAAAATACAGACCATTTTAAAACTTTTTCGTTATATACATATGATATAAAATATGAGCCGCGCGTTAGATAGAATTTATAAAGCAAACGTTAAAACTTTATACTTAACGGATAATTATGGTAACCTAACCACATCAAACAATCAGCATACAAGTGGTTCGTGGCATATATTCACAATCATTTACATAGGTAGTCGCATAGTTAATACACACATGTACTTTCTCATGGTAGTGTAAAACATAACCCATACTGACTAAAGGTTGATCGTAACATCTTTAGTCAAGCGACGTCTATCCTATTCCTCCGTTTATTTTCTTCAAGTCTGCTTTTCCACATACTGCGCTGACGTCTTTGTCGTGCTCTGTAACACCCTAGCTAACTGCATACCCTCGAGTAGTACGCAATGCTCACTAGGTTGTTAATCACTTGGTGGGAATACTTATAGTCCTTTATTACTTTTCGAAAATACTAAGTTAAGGAAAATATGGACCCTTTTAAAACTTTTCTGTTGAGTGCTTATTCATGAAATATGAGCCATGTGTGAATCAAAGTATATATAAGACAAACGATAGAGCTTGCGGCTTACAACCAATAGTCATTCATAGCATAAATATTTACATAAGCAAGTACCTGGTCCTCCACAGATAAGTACAACCAATCATATAATATTATAATAAAGTTACATATACATGTTATAGTCATCCATATACATCACAAAAGTTTGGCTAGCGTATAACTAGCTCAGCATGTCTTCATAGCTTTGAAGATCTGTCTGTCAGCCTCGAGGACCTGTCCTTCGTTCTTTTCCACTCCTCTTGCTGCTTAACATGGTTCTAGTCTTTCCCTGGAAGCATAAGCGAGTGGGGGTGAGAACGTGTGTCCTCAGTGGTTTACCTTGGCGTCAGGGGATTCCTTTTTAACTCACTTATCAACCAGGCTGCTCAGGTGTTTCTAAGTGAACATGCATACTAACATCCTACTGATTATTATCTGGCCTAAAGTCCTGAATGGCTTTATCTACTTTACTAGGTGACTGGGGAACTAGTCTTTCTTATCTAAGTTCTCGTGCTCATTATCTTTACTTTATGTACATACATAGGCCGTCTCAAGTGTTCTCTTGACGACTACATAGCTTTACATACATTATCATATACTCATGCATCACATACTCATTCATCATAAACTCATGCAACTCATTTATCATATGCTCATGCTTGGGGAACATGGGGATTCTCTTACGCTTCTGGTTGGACTAGTGAACCGGTGTAGTGTCCTTCTTCGTACATTGGTCCCGCGCCCATGTAGCTGTGGCCTACAGCTACAACCACTTCTGTTCCCAGCTTAACGACGACCCGGCTGTGCTCACATCAGAGTGGTTGCTATCCACCGATGGGGTCTAGTGTCCATCATCGCCAATCAAGTGGGCTACCCTTCCTACAAGTAGGGAGGTGGGGGTCCGTACCCTTTTGACGTAACCAAGCGGGGACTCATATCTCATCATCATATCTCATCATCATTTCTCATCATTTCTCATCATATTTCATCATTTCTCATCATATCTCATCATCATGCCATTAACCTCATTAACCGGTCCACCCTCTTGGGACTGATGAGGTAGCATCATTGACCAATCCACCCTTTTGGGACTGGTGAGGGGCGTGTCCGTAGACTTGCCAAGAGAAAGGATTCCTATCATATAACTACATACTTATTCCTTAGTGTTCAATTATAATCTTTAAGCATTAAGTGATTAAACTCTAATTCTCTCAGGCTGTCCTAACACTTACTGACAACCCGGTCCTCATGATGCATGATATCATAGACATTCTAATCATAATAATTCTACATGCAATGTTCCACATACATCATACATATTAACATACATCAGTTACATAAATGCTTGTTGGAACTATGGGCCCACGATAGTTTTCATAAACAGTTGCTCCCTGGTCTAGGTTAGCTCAGTGACCTAGAGTTTCCTGGGCTGTTTAGTACCCCTGGGAACTCCCGGTACACTTCGTCACCCCTGTCCAGGTCTCCAAGTCACGTACTCCATTTTTAAAAATCATTTTCTAAAATCCTGCTTCAAGCTGCTCAGCGGACCCTTTTGCCGCTCAGCGCCCTGAAGTTGGCCAGGCCGCTCAGCGAACCCTTTTGCCGCTCAGCACCCTGGAGCTCGTGAGTTCATAAACATTTTCCACCTTGCCAGGTTCTAGCCCTAGGCCGCTCAGCGATTCATGAGCCCGCTCAGCGGTCCCTTTTGCCACTCAGCGGTTTCTCAGGCCGCTCAGCGGTCTAGGCGCAACCTGAACCACCTGCTTTCCTTTCTTGCTTTCATTTGCCATGGCTACTTGTTGGGGTTCCTCCCACATGTTCCAACAATCATAAAACTATCTAGTCCAGGGTACAAGACCCTTCAGAATCATCTCCTAAGTCCTAGCATAGCATTTCTAACATAATTTATCATGAGGCATACAAGCACATAATCACATACAAGCAAACATAAGCCACCAAGGGGTGAGCAAGACAAGTTTACCCACCTTATTAGAGGCATCAAGAGGCTGGTTGGATGATGAAAGAGTTGGGGGAGAGCGGTCCTCCGAGTGCAGAGCTTCTGCCTGGCTTACGTTCGGCTTTCCTTCGGTTCTGACGGTTCCTGTTGGCTCCGGGCTTGCTCTGATGCCTCCGAGCTCCTCTTGGCTGAATTTCTTCAAGCTTTCCTTAGGGTTTTGAAGGGATTTTCGTGGGTGAGGGTTAGGGGATTCCTGGAGGAAGTGAACTGGGTTCAGGGCAAGCGGTGTCTGGGTCTCCGGTTTGACCGAACAGCAGTCAATCGGGCAAACGGACAGAGTTCTGGCAAGGTTTCAATTTTTCTATGTAATTTTCGGATTTGGGGAGGGGGTATTTATAGCCCAAGGCTGAATGGCCATTTTACCATTTTACCCTTGGCAAAAATTACCAAAATGCCATTATAATTTAATTTCCTAATTATTTAATTAGTTTGGATAATTATGAAGTCAAATCAAGTCACATTAATGAATATTTAATTATTTTCCTTGGAAAATCTGAATAATCACCTGGTCATCTCCCATGTGGGTCCCACGCAATCCCGTTTCGCTCGTTTCCGGTCATTCGCAGTCCCGGTGCGTCGCGCACGGTCGTCCGAAAAATATTCTGCTTATACCGTCGCGATCCTCTAATTTCGCTCTTCCTAAGAATATTATTTTTAGAAGGTGTTTGTGAATTTTTCACCAGAGGAGTATTTTTCACAGATACCTTTAATACATCATTAAGCGTCGGTGGCGACAAACGCCAGTTCAGCTTGCATTTATGCGATCGCCTAGTCCTCCGAATGAGGTTGTGGGACTAATATAAGGTATTTGAAACTTTTCCCCGGTACTGGTTGGGTTTCCAAGGACTTGGGACTCTCTGCTCACTTCTACAGGCTAAACGGAGCCGTTCTAGTGTCTGCAGAATCGTCCAAAAGTGGACAGAATTTCGTCTGGCGGACGTTTTAAGTTTTCTACCCAATTCTAAAGGCCAAGGGAAGTCATTTGAGTGTCAGCAGAATTTTGAGAAAATAAACAGAATAATTTCTACAGACACTCGTGTCCTAGGGCATCAGGCTTCCACTTTCCCGACGTCTCTGGCGTTGCTAACGTTCCCAGACATCCTTTCTTATCTCTACGCTCTCTGGTATTCTATACCCCTTTTATCCCTTCTAGATTCTCCCTTTTCACCTTAATATCTTAAGGTTATCGTTCCACCCTCAATCCCTCCTGATTCCATATTCTCCTTTCTTCTCAAGCTTAATACACTTCCTTTTGTCCTCCAGAACCTAGCCTTTCATACTTCTCTAGGTGAAACCTAATTTGCATCAGTCACTCTCACACTTAATCCTTTTGATCTTCATTCACTCTTATTACACTTACGCGTATACTTACATCCTTATTTATGCTCTTACCTAGTTCTTAACCCAATTTGTATTCTATGCATGTATCCTCCTTAAAGACTTATTTACTCCACTTCCACGCTTAACCCGACTTTATATCCTCTCCTATACTCTTCTTTTACTTCTCTTACCTTCCCCACTTGAAATCCCCAACACTCAGCTTCTCGAGCTTTTACTTCCCAAACATAATACGCTTAAACACTCCTACACTCTTATTAGTTACCTAGTTCTCTCGCCTTTTTCCCGCACCTTCTAAACTAATTCCTGTAGGGCTGGGAAAAGTTGCCCTCTCCTCTAGTTCTACCAGACGCTTCCTGGTTCAACCTTCTCTTCCTTTTTGTCTCCCTCGTTGCTTGCTGCAACCAGCTTTCTTGCTGACCTCGCCTCTCTTTACTTTCTGGTTATCCACGTCTGCTCAATAAGCCTTATTTTTCCCCCTTCGAAATTCCAAAGCCTAAACTCCCTACATCTGGAACTTGTCTACCCTAGCCACATAGTCATAGGCGTTCCTATGATTGACAGACACCTGTAGTTCACGCTTTTAACCTCTAAAAGGGTTCGCACACGAATTTACTAGGCGAAACCTTTGCTAAGGGAAAACTGGGATGTTACATGCTCACCTACAACCATAAAGGAGCGGGTGTGAGAACTCTGCGTTCTCAGTGGGGAAACCTTAGTCGTCATAACTTATTTTATACCCATTTATGATTCCGCCGCTCAGGGATCTCTAGCTGTTACAGTTATACTAAATCCCTACTAGTTATGAATGTCCTTACTAAGCCTGAGCAGCTTTACCTATGTTACTAGGTGCTCGGGGGCTTCATTATCTACGTCATCTGTTTGCTAATCTAGTTCCTAACTCAAACATCGTCGTACGATTCATATAGCCATACTACTACATCAAAATTCTCATCATACAATTCACATAGCTACACTACTACATCATCATCATCATCTTTGGAAATTCATTTGAAATTCATTTTACTCCCGCGGTATAAGGTAGGCCTTAGTAGCGGTTCCGTCCTCGTCCCTTGTAGCTGCGGCCACACCGCTACAACCACACTTTACAGCTCGCATCGTGGCGGCCAAGTAGCGCCTCACCTGAAGGGTCTCACCTGCAGTGTCTTGTGTAACATCCCAAATTTTCCCCTTATAAAGATTTCGCGAAAATCCACAACTTTTGTCTAAATTAAAGGCACAATCAGGACGATTATTTGGACTGGGAAAATTATTTAGAAAATTAATTACTTACCAACACCAATCAAATAATTGTTTCGTGACCTCACGGAGTGTCACGAGGTCCGTGCCAATTTTCGTTGAAAAACTGGAATCTCGGTAGCCACCGAAGGTATTTGTGAAAATTACCCTCCGGGCAATAAATTCACGAATACCTTAACTTGACATACCATTATGACCGAAAAAATTAGTAGATCGTGGACATGTGTCCGGAATATTTTTAGGATATTCTCACATGAGCAACTAACGATCAAACATGATCAAGATTTATCAGAAAGCCATGTCCATTGGCCAAGCCACTTGGATGCTGTGGCCACCGTGAGGAAAAAGAAAAGAGAGAGAGAGAGAGAGAGAGAGAGAGAGAGAGAGAAGACAAATAAGAAACAGGGGGATGTATGTACTTATAGTAATAATGATAAAGTGTAATAATAATGAGAAGAAATACGGGGATGCATCCGTGTAGTGATAATATTATCATAATATGATAATAGAAAACATAATATAATGTAAAATAATATAAAATAGTAATAACATAGAACAGTGGCATTCGGCCACTGTGTTACGGAATGTATAGGTAGATATATATTTGTATAATATAAAATATAATATATAATAATAATAATAATAATAATAATAATAATAATAAATATATATAATAGTAACAGTGGCCGATATATATTAATTATATATAATATATAATATAATAAAATATAATTATAATGATAGAAGGTAAAACGAAACAGGGGAGGGGATGTATATGTATAGTAATAATTATACTAATATAAGGATAATAACAATAAAGTATGATAATAATAACAATGATATAATATAATAATATATATGTATAAAATATCAAGCACAGTGTGTCTGTGGTTTTGCCTATAAAAAGGCCTCAGCAGGTTCACCTCCAAATTCATTTTTCCATTTCTTCGTTCAGTTCTTTCATCTTTCTGTTCCGTTCGCGCACATCGCGTAAGTGCTGCCGGACTCCAGAAAAATAGGATGAGCACACCCACGCGAAGAGGATATTTTTCTCTTCACTTCTAACGATCCCGAATTTTATTTAGAGGTGGGTAACCCTAAGGCCACTGTCTATGTGGTTTAATTTATAACTGTATATATGTTTTTGTGTGTATTTGACTATATCACTATTAAGTAGAAATTTGAGGGATTATAGGGTAAAGAGGGTTTTGAGAAATTTTGAGAATTGAAATGCATAATTGTACTGATTGGAACCCTAGGAACAGTAGGTTTTTGTGAAAAATTGAGAACTGAAGTCTCGGGGAAGCGATTTTATAGCTTTCATTCGAATGCAGGAGGATCTCAGTCGAATAAAAGCCATTTCGAGCTTTCAATCGACTGAATTCTCATTCCGTCGAATGAAAGAGGATTTCAGGATTTTATTCGATTGAACGCCCAAAGTATTCGAATGAAAGCTTGATGAGAATTTCAATCGAATGAAAACCCATTTTAGTCGAATGAAAACACCCGTAGGGATTTCATTCGAATGCCTAGGGGCTGCATTCGAATGAAACCTGAAAGACTTGAGATTTTAGTGGTTCTAAGGGATCCAATGAGTGAGGGTATGCCTATTATTGTACATGAAAGCATGCATCATGAGGAACCGGACGTCGTATGACTTAGGACGACCGTAGAGAACTAGAAGTCACCACCTAACGTTTAAGAAGATAATAATTGGGCTCTAGGGAAGAATGATTTGCACGCCGGCATCGACCCGATCTTGTAGTAAAGTAAGAAAGAATAATAAAGCTTAGAATCTACAGTAAAGCAAGACTATCCCCAAGTGTGGATAGGAGGTCCCCAAGTATGGGTAACTGTTCCCAAGTGTGAACGATGCAAGTAAGACTATCCCCAAGTGTGGATAGGTCCCCAAGCGTGGACGAAGTGAGTCTGTCCCCAAGTGTGGACAAGTAGATAGGTAAAAAAGGACGCGCGAGCGAAGTCAGAATCCCCAGCATGCATTAGGTATGTGAAATATATGAGTAAAATGATATGTGTATGTAAGCAAGTATATGTATGCATGTTGTAACATCCCGTATTTTTGCACGTTGAAAGGTTAACCGTGGATAGCCGAGGACGGCCGAAAAAAAAACGTTGAGGGAACGAAGGGAGTTGAGTAATACCTAAATCAATGGGTGAAGGAATAAACGAAAGAATAAACGAGTGAATAAAAGAATAGATAAATGAATAAGCAAATGAACAAAGAATTAAAAAGAATTAATAAATAATTAAATAAATGAAGAAATAAACAAAGAGAAGGGCAAATGAATAAAAGAATAAATAAATAAGTAAAGGAATAAATAAACAAAGAAAAGAAGAAATAAATAAATAAATAATAATAATATAATAATAATAATAATTATAAGAAGCTGAAAGCTTCAGGAAAGGAAAAGAAACGTGAGAGAAAAGAGGGAAAGGGGAAGAGGAAAAAGGAAAAGGAAAAGAAAGTGAAATAATTTCACTGTGCGAGGTTATTATAAATAACTTCTTCGTTCTTCAGAAGTTACATTCAGTGAGCAACCGTGGGTCACGTTCCGACACTGTTAGATTTCGTGCCGGAGTCTCTGAAAATTAGCCGGAGCACGCTATCGTGAAGAGGACTATCTCCCCTTCAGAGTCACCGAATCGGAATCCCGATCGGAGGTGGGTAACCCTAAGCCCA
>QANU01028237.1:64418-77885 GCA_003254905.1 Nissolia schottii | reverse complement strand
TTGAGTATGTGATATAATGCTTTTGTTGTTAAAGATTTATTGAGAATAAATATTCTGTTACCTGTTGTTTGTATTTCATGTGTTTTATGATTTATGAATGTTCTTGTTGATGCTGTATATCGCTGGGTCATGTGGGGTTTTGAGATGATTGTGAGAACATGTGGGGAAATGAGAGAAAACTAGCCATAGAGAGTAAGCGCCGAACGGGGTCCGCGGAGGATCCCTAGAGTGACTGAGGGGAGTCCGAAGAAAAATGTTGAGCAGCACCTGTGATGGTATTAAGTTGTTCCGTGGATAGTGACCGAGGGAGTATAGAGTTGTTGAGTAGGGTTCCGCGGAGGATCCCTGGTGAGTAGAGAGGATTACGTGAAGTTGTTGAGCGGTACTAGGAATGGTGCTGAGTGGGGTTCCGCGGAGCAACCGGGAGTGCTGAGTAGGTCATGTGAAGAGTGCTGAGTGGGGTTCCACGGAGGTCCCCTAGAGTTGTAGAAGAGTTCTCCCTAAGCTGTTTAGTGGAGTCTAGAGTTGCTGAGTGAGCACCAGCAGTGCTGACGGGTTCCGCGGAGGATCCCTGGAGTGCGGCGCTGAGTGGGTTTCGCGAAGGACCCCTGGAGTGCCGGGAGAGTGGGCTCCGCGTAGGACCCCTGGAGTGCTGAGAGGGTTAAGCAGAATGCTGGGTGGGTTCCGCGAAGGACCCCCGGAGTGCTGGGAGAGTGGGTTCCGCGGAGGATCCCTGGAATGTTGAGAGGGCTACGTGAAGAGTTCGGAGTGTTTTCCGCGGAGGTTTATGCGTTATTATTATTTAAAGTAATATGTATAACTGAAATATGTGAACTATGTGATAAAGTATGTTCATGCATTATGATTATTGAAAGTAATATGTTAGCATGCCATGCATCATGATTATTGAAAGTAATATGTTAGCATGCCATGCATCATGATATGGTACATTCAGAGGACTAGAAGTTAATTAGGTAATGAGTAAAGATTATAATGGAAATGAACCTTAGGGAACAAGTCATGTCATATTATGTGCGGAAGAAGAGAATGGAAATGAACCTTAGGGAACAAGTCATGTCATATTATGTGCGAAAGAAGAGAAGAAAGAAGAAATGTTATGAGAAAGTTAAGATGAGAATACAAAGAAATGCTATGAGAAAGAAAGGTTTATATGCTGAAAGAATATGAGAAAGAGAAAGAAAAGTTTATATGCTGAAAGAATATGAGAAAGAGAAAGGAAAGTTGATGTGCTGTCGGTAGGTAGCTGGCAGCGGGTTCACTTTTCTGTCGGTAGGTGGCTGGCAGGGGAGATGAACCAATGAGCACAACCCTCCTGTCGGTAGGTAGCTGGCAGGATGCAGGGTCACTTCCCTGTCTGCAGGTGGATGGCAGGGAAGGGGACGATGGTTGTTGTTGTAACATCCCGATTTTTTTTAGAAAAATAAACATAAACATAAATATCAAACTAATTTTCTAATCATGATTAGAAAATAAAGATGGGAAATTATTAGGTAAAATATCATTAGGAAATAAAACGTGTCGCTGTAGGAAGTTCGGTAGACAACCGACCAGCTGCTATCCACCGGTGAAATTTCTGATGCACAAAAGGTGTTCGTGAAAATAATCCCCCAGAGAAAAACTCACAAACAGCTTTAAATATTAATACCCTTAGGTAGAGGGGAATTAGGGGATCGCGACGGTGTAAACGGAATATTTTTCGGACGACCATGCGCGATGCACTGACACTGCGAGCGATAAAACGCGAGCGAACCGGAATTGGGAAAAAGGAAAAAAATCTCGGCAGCTGGAACTGAAGAGCTACACGGTTTGGAGCTGGGATTTTATCCAAAGATAATCCCTTAAATGGTGCTTCCAAACTCACCATCACATTACTTGTCTTACACACAAAAACCAAACCCCATCACCAGCCATACCTATGCCATGCTTTCTACTATTCATCCAATTTATTTAATTAATTTCCCTCACCCTCAGCTCCCCCAAAAATCGAGACTTCTTCCCAATCTTTAAGCAAAATCTCATTTCTCTAATCCTCCACCGAAAACACGTTTTCATTCTCCCTCCAAAGCTCTAAGAACACCACCTTCCTTCTCACAAATTTCCCCCATTTTTCTCTCCTCAAAACCGTGAGCTACTCACAGTTTCTCTCAAGTTTCTCTTGGGGAAGAGTGGCCAAAAGCTTGGAAGGCACCAAGGCTTCTACGGAGTTCATTTCAAGTCTCCCTCACCACCACAAGGTTTCTCTACCAGGTGGGTAACTCTAGTCCCTCACCTCTATGATGGTGGATGTTTGATTATGTGAGTCTGTGTGGGTAAAACTTGGCTTTGGTCACCCTTTGGTGGCTTATGTTTGCTTGTATGTGTTTATGTGTCTGTATGCCTTATGAAAAATGATATTAGAAATGCTATGTTAGGACTTAGGAGATGATTCTGAAGGGTCCTGTGACCTGGACTAGATAGGAATATGAATGCTGGAATATGTGGGGTTTGAGCTTGGGACGAATGTGGAAAAATGAGAAAAAACCAGTAATGAAGAAAGCGCCGAGTGTCCGCGGAGAGTGACCGAGATGGGACTAGGGAGTTGTTGAGCGGCGTCCGGACGGGCGCCGAATGGGTACACGTAGAGTGATGTTAAGTGTCATATTTACGCAAATCCAACTAGTAAAATAACACCTGTTTGCGTAAGATTTCATAAATTAATTGACTAAATTCCCCACTTTTGTAGGATTTATAAATATATTTTAAAGATGGATGCAAGCATATTAATCAAGGAAAATCCCACAAAGAATGAAGCATAGAGCAAAGGGATAACAAGCAAGAAAAATATGGAAACCCGCTCTGCGCAGCAGTTAGTAAAAACGCGATAACTTGAGCTACAGATATCGGATTGAGGTGGTTCAAATTGCTACTTAAAGCTAAGAGAGAGATCTACAACTTTGTAGTTTTGACTGAGCTGAGCGCCGGCTGAGCGTCCGCTGAGCGCCCGCTGAGCGGCCCCACCTAACATTCTGGCCGCCGGCCGCCTTTGAAGACTCAGCCGCCAGCCGCCATCACCTACCACCGCTCAGCGGCCTCACCAACCCGCTGAGCGGCCGAACCGTGGCCTATATATAGACATGCTGCCAAGCTTTGTAAAATCATCCCTTTCCCCCCTCAAGAATCCATTTCTTTCTCATTTTTCTTGTACTTCAAAGCATAGTTTAGTTTAGCAACAAAGAGGAGGCCTGTGAAGGAGCCGGGAGATCGAGGAAGCTTGGCGAACCGCTGTCATGATAGCGTGATAACGTGTCATGGTAAGCGTCCAAACCTTGCCTCTGAGATTCTCTTGTAAGATGGATTTGTAATCCTCTTTTTGTTGGGATTTTGATGATTGTTATAGCATGATTGTATCCATGTAACTTTTGCATTATGAATTTATCAGTTTCTATGATTCGCTTGAATGATTTTATGCTTAATGCTTGCCTTTGTTTAGTACTTTGATTCTTGATTTGGGACTTATTTGTATGAACGAAAGTTATATTAATTAAGTCATAACCAAGTCAAGACCAATATTACTATGCTAAGGTAGACTCTAGACTTGAACGTTGTGAACGAAAGTTACAATCATTAGAGTCGAATCTAAATCATTTCATCTAATCTTGTTGCCATAACTGGAATAAAGGTTAGCCGTTTTAACATCTGAAATAACGCTGGCATACTTTGTTAAGCTCGTGTGCGAGAGTGACAGTTTAACAAAGGAAACCTGTGATCTTTTCATGCGCGAAAGCGATGAACAAGTTAAGAACTGGTGGCGGGCAATCAATGAAATGATGATTGTGTTGTCTTAAGTTAGTGGATACATGAAACTATAATATGATTCAATTCCCAACAAGCTCTGGATCTACCTCTGATTTGTTGCCTATTTATTTTTATGTTGTTTATTTTACATATTTAAATTATCAACAACTTTATCAAATCCTTCACTTTATTGTTTAATTAACTAAACTCAAGAACGGTATTTTTGCAACTCTCTGTGGATTCGACTATACCCGACTATACTGCAATTGGATTCCTCGTGAATCTGAAAGCCGTAAAGAAGGTATATATTTAATTTGAACGATAAAAGCGTATAGAAGCTTTCGACGAGCTTGGCATGGTTGTGACAAAACCTAAGCTGTGTCAAGATCCGAGAAAGTGGTTAAAAAGGCTTTCATCAAGTGACTAAGAGGAATCTGTAGACACGGGTTCCGCGGAGGATCCTGGGGAAGTGAATGTAAGAAAATTGAGAGAAAACAAGAAATAAGTGCTGAGTGTTTCGCGGAGGGAGACCGAGGAGAGTCGAGAGTTGTTGAGTAGCGCCTGGGATGGTGCTGAGTTGGTCCGCGGAGAAAGACCGAGAGTAGTCTAGTTGTTAAGCGGCGCCTGGGATGGTGTTGAGTTGGAGTTGGTCCGCGTAGAAAGACTGAGAGTAGTCTAGTTGTTGAGCGGCGCCTGGGGTGGTGCTGAGTGTTTCCGCGTAGAGAGGCTGAGAGCAGTCCAGAGCAAGTTGTTGAGCGGCACCTGGGATGGTGCTAAGTTAGTTCCGCGGAGGTAGAGTAGCTGAGCGGTTCCCTGGAGTTTCTGAGTGGGTTCCGCGGAGGCTCCCTGGAGTTGCTGAGTGGTTCCCTAGAGAGTGTCTGAGTGGGTTCCGCAGAGGTATATGGTAGTTGCTGGGTTCGCGGAGAGTGACCGAAGCGTTCATGGACGCTACTTTGAAGCCCATAGTCTAGCACTCAATGCTGAAATCGTAATTGGTGAATGAAATATGTGAAGTATGTGCATTCCATGCATTTTATGATAAAGGAAGTTAAATAATTAGGAGTAACTATGAGATAAGTAAAGATCATGAAATGAACAATAAGAAGCAAGTCATGACATGCTGCAAGTACTAAAAAGAAGTGAAATTCTGAAATGCTGCTGAAAAATTCTGAGGCCGTGATCACGAGTGCCAAATAACGATCCCACTTCAGGAGGTCAGAGGGACATCCTGAAGGTGGAAGCCCGCCACAGGTGGTGTTGATATGGCATCCCTGCAAGGTGTGCGGTTATCACGCCTAGCACGGTCGAATGAGGGCAATGCTAGGTCAGAGAGGACACGCGGCAGGTGGAAGCCCACCGCAGGAAGGTCGAAAGAGGGCCTACACTGGGGGTGCGAGGTTATTCCGTCATAGCAGGGTCGAAAGAGGGCAATGCTATGGTGGGAATAACATGTATTCCAAAAGCATGTTCATTCTGCTGTGCATTATTATATGTAAATGTTATTCTGTAATTTACTGTCAAGAGAACACTCGAGACGGCTATGTATGTAAACGTAATGTTAATAAGCACGAGAACGTAGTAAACAAGAGTAGTTCCCCTATCACCTAGTAATGTAGATAAAGCCGTTCAGAACTTAGGCCAGATAATAATCAGTAGGATGTTAGTATATTTGCACACTTAGAAATCTCTGAGCGGCCTGAAGTCTGACCTAATATGACACGGGATCCACAGGAGCTAAAGTTATTTCCACTGAGAACCTACCGTTCTCACCCCCACTGCCTTATGACTTCAGGGACATATGACGACTCATACTACGAGGACGCTGATGAGCAGACCGAGGAGCCATGAGCGGTCGTGTCAGGATGGTTGCCCAGAGATAGCTGACACTGGGATTTTTGATCAAGGGCCTGCTGAGTAGTGTTCCAGTAGCCCTTGCACTCAGATATTTTGTATTTTGGATTATGTATATGCTACTTTTGGATTATGGATATGTTCTTTGTACGTACTTATTGTAATTATAATTACATGATCTTTTGAGGGACCAAATGTATGTATATGTTATGCCTTATCATTATATTGTTATCCGCTAAGCCCAAGGGCTTTACCGCTTGTTATACTTGTTCTTTCCGACGCATGGCTCTATTTTTGTAACTAATCAATGTAAATGAAAAGTTTAAAATCGGTCCTTACTTTCTTAATCAACTATTTGCGAAATTAACTATGGACTAAGGTATTCCCGCTAGGTAGTGAACAACCTAGTGAGCTTTGCATACGACTTAAGCGTATGCAGTTAGCTAGGGTGTTTCATTTGGTATTAGAGCAGTTTGGTCTAACGGAGCCTGAGGACTGAGCTGCACTATGCTTTCGAGCATGATTACGGTGTATGTTCCAGCTAAGTGGTATGTGCTAAGTTCCTGTGTGCTTGCCTTTCTTGAGACTGATCAACTCGGAATTGTGCAGGTACTACATATTAGGCATGCCGCCTCGCAGGGATAATACATAGCGTACTCCGAAACCTGTAGATCTTGCAGAGGTTCTTAGGCAGATGGCTGCGGCTACCCAGGCCCAGGCCTAGGCTACCGCACAGATGGCAGCCTCTAATGCCCAACGCAACGTACCGCAGACGGCTCAGGAGATCGAGGCCTTGAGGTACAGAGATTTCAATCGGGCTAACCCACCGGTGTTTGAAGGGTTGATGGACCCTAACCTAGTCCACAGCTGGATCCGCAAACCGGAGCAGATCTTTAAGGATATTCCGTGCACCGATCCTCAGAAGATCAAGTTCGCTTCGAGGAAATTAGAAGGAGCAGCAGGGGAATGGTGGGATATGACCAGGCGCCAGTTTGAGCAGGAAGAGTATCAGGCTACTTGGGATCAGTTCAAGTTGGCCTTCATGGACAAGTATTTTCCACAGGAGCTGCAAGACAAAAAGGAGGCTGAGTTCTTAGAGCTGAAGCAGGGAAATATGACGGTCACAGAGTACATTGCTACCTTTGAGAAGCTCTGCCAGTATTCTCAGATATACCGGATCCACCCTAATGAGGGTTGGAAATGTGGGAAGTATCAGCGCGGATTGAAGCCCGAGTTGAGGGTTTTTTTGAACGTCTCTGGCATACGAGACTATGCCACTCTTGTCAACACTTGTCTGGCCCAGGAAGAAGCCAACTGAGATTTAGCTCAAGTGCGCAGCGAAAAGTTTAAGAGAAGGTTTGATGAAGCAGGCGGTTCCCAAACAGATCAGAGGAAGAGGGGACCCTTTCAGACACCAGTTGCAGGAAGAGGCAGAGGTCAGTATCTGTCGAGGCCACAGCAGATAATGGGGAGAGCCTCGAATCAGCCCCGACCAGGACCAATGAAGGCAGGGACCCCAGCAGTGAGACCTTCACCATCAGGTACTCCGGGTCGTAGCACACCGGACACCCAGCCAAGAGCCGAGTCTCGCCCACTCTGTCCAAAATGCGGCAGAGGACATTTTGGAGAGTGCCTAGCAGGCCAAGGGGTTTGCTTCAGGTGCAGAAAGGCGGGTCATTTTGTGAAGGACTGCCCAGTAGCTCCACCGTCCGCCCAACGTCAGGGGCGAGTGTTCACCATGGCAGCCGAAGAAGCTCAGGACGGAGACGGTCTCATTTTGGGTAAGTGCATCTTTAACGGAAAAACCTTGATTGCATTGTATGATTCCAGAGCGTCACACTCCTTTATATCCTATGATAGTGTGAAGGAGCTGAATTTATCTCCTACGACACTGTCGTACACGCTTGTTGTATCCACACCCACTGCACTGCCGGTTAAGACTTGTCAAGTATGTCTACGGTGTCCTTTTCAGCTACAAGAAAGAAAGTTCGTAGCTGACTTAATCTGTCTCCCCCTAGTAGGGCTGGATGTTATACTAGGGATGGATTGGTTGAATGCCAATAAGGTGGTTCTTGACTGTGCCAGGAAGCTGATCACTTTTCCCCCTACGACTGTTAGCCCAGTAGCGTCAGAGGAGGAGTTGCCGACTCTCTACTGTTGTCAGCTAAGAGATCAAGGGTATGTCTTCTTTGCATCGTCAGAAGTGGAAGTTGCCAGACTGGAAGTCGGGGATATTCCTGTGGTTTAGGACTATTCAGATGTTTTTCCCGATGACATTCCAGAGTTTCCACCGGAACGGGAAGTAGAGTTTTCAATTGATCTGGTGCTAGGCGCTGGACCCATTTCCATTGCGCCGTATCGTATGTTCCCACTAGAACTGCAGGAGTTGAAAAAGCAGTTGGAGGAGTTATTGGGGAAGCAATTCATTTGACCCAGTGCATCACCGTGGGGTGCACCAGTGCTATTTGTCAAGAAGAAGGACGGCACCATGAGAATGTGTGTCGATTACAGGCAGTTGAACAAGGTGACAATCAAGAACAAGTACCCGCTGCCCAGAATCGATGATCTTCTGGATCAGTTGAAGGATGCAAAGGTCTTCTCAAGGATTGACTTACGGTCCGGTTACCACCAATTAGAGTACGGGACGAGGATATAGCTAAGACGGCATTCCGATCCCGTTATGGCCATTACGAGTTCACGGTAATGTCCTTCGGGTTGACGAATGCCCCCGCAATCTTTATGGATTACATGCATAGGATCTTCTGCGAGTACCTGGATGACTGTGTCATTGTCTTCATTGATGACATTCTAGTGTACTCGAAGAGTGAAGAGGAGCACACTAGACATCTGCAGATTGTCTTGGAGATTTTAAGGGGTAAGAAGTTGTATGCCAAGCTCTCTAAGTGTGAGTTTTGGGCCAGGAAGGTGCAGTTTCTAGGCCATGTGATCTCGACCAGGGGGTTGTAGTAGACCCTAGCAAGGTTGAAGCAGTGAGAACGTGGGAGAGGCCCATTTCAGTCACAGAGTTACGGAGCTTTTTGGGTTTGCTGGATATTATCGGAGGTTTATTCCGGGATTCTCGCAGATCGCCTTGTTGTTGACGAAGCTGACTAGAAAGGGAGTGAAGATGATTTAGTCCGCCGAATGTGAGAGAAGTCTCTGCGAGCTGAAGGAGAGGTTGACCACCACTCCAGTGCTAGTGTTGCCTGATTCCCAGGAACCTTTTGAGGTGTACTGTGATGCGTCAGGTGCTGGACTTGGATGTGTACTGATGCAGCGACGCCAGGTGATAGCCTATGCCTCTAGACAGCTGAAGCAGCATGAGGTAAACTACCCTACGCATGATCTAGAGTTGGCGGCGGTAGTTTTTGCCTTGAAGATTTGGAGGCATTATTTGTATGGAGTTCGGTTTGAGGTATACTCGGATCACAAGAGTCTGAAATACCTTTTTGACCAGAAGGAACTGAATATGCGCCAAAGGAGGTGGACTGAATTTCTTAAGGATTATGATTTCGGTCTTAACTATCACCCTGGGAAGGCCAATGTAGTGGCTGATGCTTTGAGCCGGAGATCAGTGCAGGTGGCTCAGATGATGGTGCAGGAAGGGAAGTTGCTAGAGGAATTTCGTGACCTCAACTTGACTGTTGCGCGCCAACATAATCGGTTGACGCTGTATCCCCTACAAGTCAGCAGTGATTTCAAGCACAGAATCATAGAGGCTCAGAAGAACTGTCAGGAAGACACCTGGTGTAAGTTCTGCAAGGCCGTTGAAGAGGGAAAAATCAAGGAAGTGACGACAGACGACGACGGAATATGGCGATTCAACGGTCATATTTGCGTGCCCAAGGAAGGCGACTTAAGGGAAGACATCCTGAAGGAAGCACGCAAGAGTCATTTCACAATGCATCCAGGCACCACCAAAATGTACCATGATCTCAAGGGGATGTTTTGGTGGCCAGGATTGAAGAGGGATGTCGAGGACTGGGTACAGAAGTGCTTGGTTTGTCAGAAAGTAAAAAATCGAGCACCAGAAACCGCCAGGGTTGCTGAATCCTCCAGAGATTCCGGAATGGAAGTGGGAGGCTATAGCGATGGATTTTGTCTCAGGGTTACCACGTACTCGGACAGGAGTAGATGCCATCTGGGTAATTGTGGACAGACTGACTAAGTCTGCTCACTTTATTCCGATCAAGATGACTTACCCGCTAGAGAAGATTGCACGGAGTACCATCTTCCATCATTTCAAACAAAGATCCCAAGTTTACTTCCAGATTCTGGACAGCTGTTCAGAAGGCATATGGGTCTCAGTTACACTTAAGTTCCGCGTATCACCCTCAGATGGATGGCCAGTCCGAGCGCACTATTCAGACTTTGGAAGATATGCTAAGAGCTTGTGCGCTAGATACGCCGGGGAATTGGGAGGAAATACTGCCATTCGTGGAGTTTGCTTATAATAATAGCTATCAAGCTAGCATTGGTATGGCTCCGTTTGAAGCTCTATATGGCCGAAAGTGTCAGTCGCCGTTATACTGGAACGACAGTAGGCAATACTGCTGTCTAGACTTTGAGGAAACCCGGGAGACAGAAGAATTGATGAAGCTGTTGCGAAAGAGAGTGTTAACGGCACAAAGTCGACAGAAGAGCTATGCAGATAACCGGAGGAGGCCGTTCGAGTTCCAAGAGGGAGATCATGTCTTCCTGAAGGTTACTCCGGCGACAGGTATTGAAAGGTCTCTGAAGATTCGAAAACTACATCCCCGATTCATTGGACCTTTCCAGATCTTGGAACACATTGGACCAGTAGCATACCGGATAGCTCTCCAGCCAAGTTTGGCCAACATTCACAACGTCTTTCATGTCTCCCAGTTACGCAAGTATTATGCGTCTCCCGACCATGTGCTACAGCCAGAGCAGATACAGCTGAGAGAAGATTTATCTCTACCCCTCACGCCTCAGCGAATCATTGACCACAAGACGCGCCAGACGAGAAACAAGGAGATCCCTATGGTACGAGTGGTATGGGCAAACGGGGAGTTAGAAGAGCAGACATGGGAGCTGGAAGCCGACATGAGGAAAGGCTATCCGGAATTGTTTGAAAGGTACGGAACTATCCTTATCTTTAAATTTCGAGGACGAAATTTTTCTAAGGGGGTGGAATGTAACATCCCGATTTTTTTTAGAAAAATAAACATAAACATAAATATCAAACTAATTTTCTAATCATGATTAGAAAATAAAGATGGGAAATTATTAGGTAAAATATCATTAGGAAATAAAACGTGTCGCTGTAGGAAGTTCGGTAGACAACCGACCAGCCGCTATCCACCGGTGAAATTTCTGACGCACAAAAGGTGTTCGTGAAAATAATCTCCCGGAGAAAAACTCACAAACACCTTTAAATATTAATACCCTTAGGTAGAGGGGAATTAGGGGATCGCGACGGTGTAAACGGAATATTTTTCGGACGACCGTGCGCGACGCACTGACACTGCGAGCGATAAAACGCGAGCGAACCGGAACCGGGAAAAAGGAAAAAAAATCTCGGCAGCTGGAACTGAAGAGCTGCACGGTTTGGAGCTGGGATTTTATCCAAAGATAATCCCTTAAATGGTGCTTCCAAACTCACCATCACATTACTTGTCTTACACAAAAACCAAACCCCATCACCAGCCATACCTATGCCATGCTTTCTACTATTCATCCAATTTATTTAATTAATTTCCCTTACCCTCAGCTCACCCAAAAAATCGAGACTTCTTCCTAATCTTTAAGCAAAATCTCATTTCTCTCATCCTCCACCGAAAACACGTTTTCATTCTCCCTCCAAAGCTCTAAGAACACCACCCTCCTTCTCACAAATTTCCCCCATTTTCCTCTCCTCAAAACTATGAGCTACTCACAGTTTCTCTCAAGTTTCTCTTGGGGAAGAGTGGCCAAAAGCTTGGAAGGCACCAAGGCTTCTACGGAGTTCATTTCAAGTCTCCCTCACCACCACAAGGTTTCTCTACCAGGTAGGTAACTCTAGTCCCTCACCTCTATGATGGTGGATGTTTGATTATGTGAGTCTGTGTGGGTAAAACTTGGCTTTGGTCACCCCTTGGTGGCTTATGTTTGCTTGTATGTGTTTATGTAAAAATGATATTATAAATGCTATGTTAGGACTTAGGAGATGATTCTGAAGGGTCCTGTGACCTGGACTAGATAGGAATATGAATGCTAGAATATGTGGGGCTTGAGCTTGGGACGAATGTGGGAAAATGAGAGAAAACCAGTAATGAAGAAAGCGCCGAGTGTCCGCGGAGAGTGACCGAGAGGGGACTAGGGAGTTGTTGAGCGGCGTCCGGACGGGCGCCAAATGGGTACGCGTAGAGTGACTAAGAAAAGCCTGTAGACACGGGTTCCGTGGAGGATCCCGGGGAAGTGAATGTAAGAAAATTGAGAGAAAACAAGAAATAAGTGCTGAGTGTTCCGCGGAGGGAGACCGAGGAGAGTCGAGAGTTGTTGAGTAGCGCCTGGGATGGTGCTGAGTTGGAGTTGGTCCGCAGAGAAAGACCGAGAGTAGTCTAGTTGTTAAGCAGCGCCTGGGATGGTGCTGAGTTGAAGTTGGTCCGCGTAGAAAGACTGAGAGTAGTCTAGTTGTTGAGCGGCGCCTGGGGTGGTGCTGAGTGTTTCCGCGTAGAGAGGCTGAGAGCAGTCCAGAGCGAGTTGTTGAACGGCACCTGGGATGGTGCTAAGTTGGTTCCGCGGAGGTTCCCTGGAGTTGCTGAGTGGTTCCTTGGAGAGCGTCTGAGTGGGTTCCGCGGAGGTATGGTAGTTGCTGGGTTCGCGGAGAGTGACCGAAGCGTTCATGGACGCTACTTTGAAGCCCATAGTCTAGCACTCAATGCTGAAATAGTAATTGGTGAATGAAATATGTGAAGTATGTGCAGTCCATGCATTTTATGATAAGGGAAGTTAAATAATTAGGAGTAACTATGAGATAAGTAAAGATCATGAAATGAACAATAAGAAGCAAGTCATGACATGCTGCAAGTACTGAAAAGAAGTGAAATTCTGAAATGCTGCTGAAAAATTTTGAGGCCGTGATCACGAGAGCCAAATAACGATCCCACTTCAGGAGGTCAGAGGGACATCCTGAAGGTGGAAGCCCGCCACAGGTGGTGTCGATATGGCATCCCTGCAAGGTGTGCGGTTATCACGCCTAGCACGGTCGAAAGAGGGCAATGCTAGGTGGGGGTACAATATCCGTCCACTGCCGGGGGGTCAGGGAGGACACGCGGCAGGTGGAAGCCCACCGCAGGAAGGTCGAAAGAGGGCCTACACTGGGGGTGTGAGGTTATTCCGTCATAGCAGGGTCGAAAGAGGGCAATGCTATGATGGGAATAACATGTATTCCAAAACGATGTTCATTCTGCTGTGCATTATTATATGTAAATGTTATTCTGTAATTTACCGTCAAGAGAACGCTCGAGACGGCTATGTATGTAAACGTAATGTTAATAAGCACGAGAACGTAGTAAACAAGAGTAGTTCCCCTATCACCTAGTAATGTAGATAAAGCCGTTCAGAACTTAGGCCAGATAATAATCAGTAGGATGTTAGTATATTTGCACACTTAGAAATCTCTGAGCGGCCTGAAGTCCGACCTAATATGACACGGGATCCACAGGAGCTAAAGTTATTTCCACTGAGAACCTACCGTTCTCACCCCCACTGCCTTATGACTTCAGGGACATATGACGACTCATACTACGAGGACGCTGATGAGCAGACCGAGGAGCCATGAGCGGTCGTGTCAGGATGGTTGCCCAGAGATAGCTG
>QANU01028237.1:42079-64197 GCA_003254905.1 Nissolia schottii | reverse complement strand
GATTCACAAAGATGAATCAAATAAAGAAAAGAATATGAAAGGCTGAAAGCAAGAGAAAAGTATGAAAGAGTAAAGTATAAAAGAAGGAAAGAATTATAGTATGTGATATATGCTTGAATGTGTGTATGTATGCAATGTATATGATAAGGTATGTATGGAAGTATGAACAAATAAGAAGATGAGTAAATAAGTAAGAAGATAAATGAATACGAAGAAGATAAGTAAATATGATGTTAGTACTGTCAAGAGAACGCTCGAGACGGCTATGTATAAGCGAATGAATGTAACAAGCACGAGAACTTAGTAAGAAAGATTAGTTCCCCCCTATCACCTAGTAATGTAGATAAAGCTGCTCAGGACTTTAGGCCAGATCATAATCAGTAGGAATGTTAGTATGTATGCTCACTTAGAAACACCTGAGCGGCGGAATCATAATTAAGTAGAAAAATGAAGAATGATCCCCAAGGTTACCCACTAAGGACCCAAGGTTCTCACCCCCCACTCCTTTATGATTCTAGGATGGCACGACATGTACGCCGAGACGGAGCCGGTATCGAAAGACATGCAGAGATATGGACGTCGGAGGATTCCGAGGAAGCGACGGACAAAGACTTTTGTTTCATGTTTTAGATTAGCTTAAGGGATTAGGTGCTTCCTTAGCTCATATGGAAATGTATTCTGACTTGCATACTTGACTTTATAATTATGTATTACTATTTGACTGTGCAACTATGTGATGGACCGAATACTTGTCTGATTATGTATTTCTCTTGTAAGATCTCTAACATTGCCACGCTGGAGTTAATTATTGCTTAAGTCCATGGGGACTCTATCGTTTGTATCTTTATATGCTATCTTAATCACGCACGGCTTCTACTTTATAAAATGATAATGCACACGAACGATTTTCAAAATGGTCCATATTTTCAAGTAAGAAATATTTGCCAATCTAAAAGTAGGGGCAAGAAGTAACCCCACCAAAGCTGAGAACAGTCTAGTGAGCTTTGTTTACTACGTACGGGTAAACGGTTAGCTAGGGTGTTTCATGACACGTACTCATGCTATCATGGCCATGGCTTCGCCGAGCTTCCTCGATCTCCGGCTCCTTCACGAGCCTCATCTTTGTTCCTAACCTAACCTAAACTAAACTAAGCTTTTAAAGTACAAGCAATATGTAAAAGAAGTGAAGAGTGGAGGGGGGATTGGATGATGGAAATGAAGAGCTCGGCCCTCCTATTTATAGGGCAAATATGGGGTCCATCGCTCAGCGGTTTTGGTACAACCGCTGAGCGATTCAGTCTTCTTCGCTGGGCAGCGGCGCACTCTCGCTGAGTGATTGTACTTTTACGCGTCTTCATTAAATGCTCGGCAGCTTTTGCAGGGCGGCGCTGACGTGGCATGGCGGCACCAGGCTAGCTCCTGCTGGCGCAATAAATGTGCCGGTGCAAGTTGCTTGCCAACGTGCTTTCGCTCAGCGATAGAGGGTTAACCGCTGAGCGATATTGTCCTTGGCACTGAGCGATTGCTTGGCCTTCGCTGAGCGATGCCTTCGCCTGATTTTCCTCTTTTAAGCTTTTTTCCAATTCTGCCATTTTTCTCCATTCTTTATGGGATTAATCTTCAATTAATTATGCTTGTATCCATCTACCAAAATATATTAGAAAACCTACAAAAATGGGGAATTCATTAGATAATTTGTTAAAAAGTTTGTAGATAAGTGCTATTTTGATATGTCAAATTTGTGTAAATTGGGCACTTATCACTCCCCTTGACTTAAAACCTTGTTTGTCCTCAAACAAGAGGTAGTAGGATTATTTAACAAGGGATTAATGCTTATGAACAACCGGTTAATGCAATGAGTTGAAAGGTTTCAAATAGTTTAAGCTTAAGACTTTATGAACATCATAGAATAACCTAAACAAGTCACATGCACAATTACTTGAATGCTATAAGCAAATCACACTATCCAATGTCTTTTCCACCAAGGAAATTATCTTTATGCACACAATGGTCAGTGGACCAATTTAGGGTGAGTGTTTCTCTCAATGTCACCATTGAATCACAACAATTTAAATTTGTTACCTGTCTCACCATTCAATGCATAGTATGGTCATGCAAGGATCACAAAGGACTTTTAAGGGTTGTAATGGGGCTAGGCTACAAAGGAAATGGGTTTTTCTGGTTATGCAAATGTTTTCCATTTAAGAGAGCATTGAAAACCAACTTCTTGTTGTCACCTATTTTCTTTTCAACAATTTTCTTTTTCACCCTTTTTCTCCTTGATTTTCTTTTGTCTTCTATCCCTTTTTCTTTTTCTTCTTCTTGTTTTGGGATAGAATGTTTTCTCCTTTGCTTGCTTCTGTTCTTTTCATCTTTGTTTCTTCCACTTTGGCTTACCCTTATTTCCCCCTGACTTGGATCTTTGCACATAATCCAATTTGAATGCTCTCTTAATCTATAAATTAAGGGATAACATTGTTTTTCTACTTATGGCTCGGGGATTATGAACAAAAATTTTCTCATGTTAGGCTCAAATGGGGTACAAAGGATGTTCCTAATTAAGGGTCGGCTTTATTTGGCCAAGTGGGTTTAAAATCTAAAGAACAAAATGCCTTGATCATCTCCTATTATTTCCATACAATTCATCGAAACTAGAGACTTAAACAAATTCAATTGCGTAAAACAATGGTGATTCTCTCTATCTCACTTAGTGTTTAGGCTGACTCCCTCACATGGCTAGGGTTTATTTCCTTGATTTCAAAACATCTTCAAGGTTATGCTTATGCATACAAGTATATCCATGCATATGAACATGTTCATGGTAACTATGCATGTATTCACAAGTCTAGTATAGATACCGAAACAATTCAATTCATGATATATTTATGTTCATGCATCAAACCAAGTAAAATAAACTACTACTTTGTTTTTAAACAAACAAGTCTTAAGCATATATTAAACTACTAAAGAAATTAATTAAGGTGTTAGAAAATTAAGAATGCTCCCTGTTCATGGTGAATATCTTGAAGTAGCCTCGTTGATGTAGCCTTTTGTCCATTTTGTCTATGCTACTTCATCTTGCTTCAATGTTTTGAGGAGATAGAGGCTCATCCTTCTTAAGGAATCATGCTCTTCGTCCTCTAGAAGTGCGTCTCTCTTTTGTTGTGTTAGGAATCTTCATTGGTTGTTTTCCGGCTTGCAAAAACAATCAAAGGAAATTTCCTTTCTTCCAAGTAGTATTAGAGAGATCATGTTTTATTTTGAATCCTTGTTGTAGACAGAATTCCCTACAATTGCGGACAAAACTTCCCGCTTAAGTGGTCAGAAGTTCCCACTTGTGTGGACAGAATTTCCCACAATAATTTATGGATTCAAAATAAAATAACTTAAGGTGCTTTTTGAAAGATTCTTTTTCTAGAATTTCTTGTCATTTATTAACAAATAAGAATCCTATTCCCTATTAAAACCTGTGCACCTTTCTTAAATAATAATTTAAAAGGTTTAAAATCTGTCATTAGGTTTAGAAATCAAAAATGCTTCAAGTTTAGCTTAATTTGAAAAGGATTAGCACTTTCAAAATCCAAACCTAATTACAAGATTTAGAAAACCCTTATTTCTTTTTCACCATATTTCTTAAAAATTGTCTTAACACCTTAAATTAATTAACCTGCAAAATTACTAAACTACTAAAATAATATAACTCACAAAATACTGGGTTACCTCCCAGATAGCGCTTCTTTTAACGTCGTTAGCCCGACGCCTTTTTCTTCTAGCTCCTTGCTTCATCATCAACCCTCCCCTCATGGCAAGAGTCCTTAGGGTTTAGCTCTGGATTAGCCGTAAATCTTCTTTTCTTCAACTCCGCCATATCATTAGCCAATTGTCCCAATTGGGTCTCCAAGTTCCTAATAGAGGCTTCGTTGTTCTTTTGATTTATCATTGATTGTTGCATAAATTGATTAAATGTTTCCTCTATTTTGGAACTTGAATACATGGGAGGCTGATTCTGATATGGGCGGGGTTGTTGTGGAGCTCTAAATGATGGGCCAGCCTCTTGCCTCCATGGCTGATTGAAATTTTAATTCGGCCCCCTTTGGAAATTGTTTTGATAGGGTTGCCTTGGCTGGTTTTCAAGGAAGTGAACTTCTTCTTCCCTGAAATGACAAACACTAGACGGGTGATCGTCATTACAAATTTCACATAAAAATACCTGTTGCCTTTTTGCTTCACGGGCCTCTCTAATTTGCTTTGGCAACTCGCTTAGGGCCTTTTTCACCTCGTCTATCTGTTGTTGAAGTTGCTTGTGTTGGGCAAGTATGGCATCGTTGGTTCCCAGCTCGAGCACTCATCCTCTCCTAGGACGTCGGTTGTATTGGCCTTGTTGGTCCGTCAAGGCCATGGAATCAATAATGGAGATGGCTTCCTCCGGTGTCTTGGACATGATTTGTCCACTGGCGGCAGCATCCAGCATCAGTTTGTGCTGTTGTTGGAGTCCGTTGCAGAAGATATGGATTTGTGTCCGTGCATCGAACCCATGATTCGGGCATTTTCTCAACATGGATTTGTATCGTTCCCAGGCTTCACATAGGCTTTCTCCAGGTGCCTACACAAATGTAGCGCAGTCTTTAAATCCATAAATTTAGACTGAGAAAAGTACCTGGCACAAAACTTTTCCTCCAACTGATCCCAATTTGACAAGACGTTTTGTGGTTGATCAAGCAACCACTCCTTAGCTTTTCCGATCAAGGTCAGGGGAAACATCCTTAAAAAGATAGATTCTTCATCGGCCTCGGACATTCCCGCGGTCCCATAGAGTTCATAGAATTTCGTAAGATGAGCATACGGATCCTCATGATCCAAACCTGCAAAAGGGTTAGCATATAACAATTGAACCAAACCAAGTTGCATCTGAGGTTGTCTTTGAGCTCCAGTATTGTCGGCAATGGTTTCTTCTTGGTTGGTTGAAGAAGTTGATGATGAAGTTGTCTCTTGCTCCGCTCTTTGTTTGGCTAGGTGCTTTTTCTTCTTTTTCCTATTTCTTCTTGAAGTAGCTTCAATCTCAGGGTCAAACAACAATTGATCTTTTGAAGTCTTACCTCGCAATTGCTAAGAAAATTCACACTAGCCAAATAAGATCAAAACAAGAGTCCACAAAATAACAAAGTAGTTCATAAAATAAAGAAAATAAAGACTATACACTATTTTACAGATATTCACAATTGTTTAATCAAACAAAACTCAAGCAATGTATTTTTGACGCAACTCCCCAGCAACGGCGCCAAATTTGATGAAAGCCTTTTTAATCACCTTCTAAGATCTTGACACATCTTAGGTTTTGTCACAACTATGCCAAGCTCGTAGAAAGCTTATCTGCGCTTTTGTCGTTCAAATTAAATTTATATATATATCCTACTTTGGGGCTTTCAGATTCCAAAGGAATCCAATTGCAGTATAGTCGGGTATAGTCGAATCCACAGAGAGTTGCAAAAATACCATTCTTGAGTTCGTTTAATTAAACAATGAAGTGAAGGATTTGATAATTGTTTTGATAATTAAAATATGTAAATAGACAACATAAAAGTAAATAGGAAACAAATCAGAGGTAGTTCCGGAGCTTGTTGGGAATTTTAATCACATCATAGTTTCATGCATTCAGTTACTTATTACATAGAACTATCAATTGATTGCCCGCCACCAGTTCTTAACTTGTTATCACTTTCGCGCATGACAAGATCACAGGTTTCCTTTGTTAAACTGTCTCTTTCGCACCCAAGCTTAACAAAGTAAGCCAGCATTAATCCAGATGTTAAAACGACTAACCTTAATTCCAGTTATGGCAACAAGATTAGATGAAATGGTTTAGTTCCGACTCTAATGATTGTAACTGTTCGTTCACAACGTTCAAGCCTAGAATCTAGTTAAGCATAATGACGTTGATCTTAACTTGGTTATGATTTAATTAGTATAACTACCGTTCATACAACTAAATCCCAAATCAAGAATCAAAATATTAAACAAAGACTAGCGTTAAGTGTAAAACCATTCAAGCAAATCATAGGAAAAGGATAGATTCATATGTAATAATTACATGGATACAAGCAACTACAATAATGACCAAAATCCCAACAAAAAGAGGATTAGGAATCCATCTTACAACAGTATCTTGGAGGCAAGGTTTAGGCACTTACCATGACACGTACTCACGCTATCATGGCCATGGCTTCACTGGGCTTCCTCGATCTCCGGCTCCTTCACGAACCTCGTCTTTGTTCCTAACCTAACCTAAACTAAACTAAGCTTTTAAAGTACAAGAAATATGTAAAAGAAGTGAAGAGTGGAGGGGGATTGGATGATGGAAATGAAGAGCTCGGCCCTCCTATTTATAGGGCAAATCTGGCGTCCATTGCTCAGCAGTTTTGGTACAACCGCTGAGCGACATGGCATGGCGGCACCAGGCTAGCTCCAGCTGGCGCAATAAATGCGCTGGTGCAAGTTGCTTGCCAACGTGCTTTCGCTCAGCGATAGAGGGTTAACCGCTGAGCGATATTGTCCGTGGCGCTGAGCGATTGCTTGGCCTTCACTAAGCGATGCCTTCGCCTGATTTTCTTCTTTTAAGCTTTTTCCCATTTCTGCCATTTTTCTCCATTCTTTATGGGATTAATCTTCAATTAATTATGCTTGTATCCATCTACCAAAATATATTAGAAAACCTACAAAAATGGGGAATTCATTAGATAATTTGTTAAAAATTTTGTAGATAAGTGCTATTTTGATATGTCAAATTTGTGTAAATTGGGCACTTATCACCACCCTCTAAGGAAGAATCAATGGTTTTGTACTACTGTCCATTGGAGAACCAGAGCTTCATCTTCTTAGCTTCCTCAGAGGTGGAGATGACGCAAGACTTTGCGCATATTTTAGTAGTATGCGAATTCTCTATTAGCTTGGTTCCGGGAGCTGGACCAATCTCGATGGCACCATACCGCATGTTCACGGTAGAGCTGCAGGAGCTGAAAAAGCAGCTGGAGGACCTACTGGACAAACGGTTCATCCAGCCTAGTGCGTCACCATGGGATCTCTAGTGTTGTTCGTGAAGTAGAAGGATGGGTCGATGCGGCTGTGCATTGACTATCGGCAATTGAATAAGGTTACGATCAAGAATAAGTACCTGTTGCCGAGGATAGACGACTTGATGGATCAGTTCAGGGGTGCTAAGGTATTCTCAATAATTGATTTACGCTCTGGCTACCATCAGATAAGGGTAGCAGACGACGATATTCCCAAGACGGCTTTCAGGACTCGCTATGGCCACTATGAGTTCATCGTGATGTCGTTCGGGTTGACAAATGCCCCTGCGATCTTCATGGACTATATGATCCGGATCTTCAGAGCCCACTTGGACGAGTGCATGATAGTCTTTATAGACGATATTCTGGTGTACTCTAAGGCGGAAGAGGATCACGCCAAGCATCTCAGACTGGTTCTGGACATCTTGAGGGAGAAGCAGCTATATGCTAAGCTTTCCAAATGCGAGTTTTGGACGAGGGAAGTGAAGTTCTTGGGGCATGTAGTGTCAGAGTAGGGAATCTCGATGGATCCGAGTAAGATTGCAGCAGTAAAGGGCTGGGAGAGGCCTACCTCAGTCACGGAGATCAGGAGCTTTCTAGGCTTTGCGGGCTACTACCTAAGGTTCATCAAGGGGTTTTCTCAAATTGCGCTACCCCTTACCAAGCTCACCCACAAGGAAGTTAAGTTCGAGTGGTCACCAGAATGCGAGGAGAGCTTCTGTAAGCTCAAGGAGAAATTGACCACTGATCCGGTATTGATTTTGCCAGACCCACACACACTGTGTCAGGTGTATTGTGATGCCTCAAGAATGGGACTAGGATGCGTGCTTATGCAGAATCGCCAAGTGGTGGCTTACGCGTCCAGACAGTTGAGACTGCACGATGCGAATTACCCTACCCATGACTTGGAACTAGCAGCAGTAGTGTTCGCGCTGAAGATCTGGAGACATTACCTCTATGGCGTTCGTTTCGAGGTATTCTCCGACCACAAGAGCATGCAATATCTCTTCGACCAGAAGGAGTTGAATATGAGGCAAAGGAGGTGGATGGAGTTTCTGAAGGACTATGACTTTGGTCTAAACTACCATCCCGAAAAGGCGAATGTGATAGCGGATGCACTGAGCAGAAAGGCGTTGCACATGGCTCAAATGATGGTAGAAGAGTCAAAGCTGCTGGAAGAGTTTCAAGATCTTAATTTGGGGGTTGTTAGACAGGACAACAACATTAAGCTAGGTCCAGTGCAGATTACTAGCAGTTTCAGGCAGAGGATAGTTGAAGCTCAGGAGCATTGTCAAGAAGACCTCTGGCTGAAGTTCGTCAAGGCCGTGAAAGAGGGGAAGGTCAATGTAACATCCAGAGTTCCCGTGCGCGAAAAACCCGTTATTTTCGTCGCCGAGAATGGCAGGGAAAAGCCAAGGAATCAAGGGAGGAGGAGTGAAACCTCCGAAACTGTATAGATTTGAGGAGACGGGCTAGATTTAGTTGTCCCGTAATTTTTCGGAGTCGCCGGGCGAGTTTCGACTCGAACGGAAATTTTTTGGATACCGAAAAATGCCCCTGGAATTTCTTGACTCGGTAAGAAAGTCCAAGATCCCTGGAAAAATTGCCCCGGATTGAAGGGAAAAATAAATGGATCACAACGGTATGTCTGGAATATTTTTAGGGCAACCGGGTGTGAGACGCTTCGGACAAAACGCGATCAAACGAAAACGAAGCCAGACAGGGGGAGTTCCAAGCTTCTGAAGGAAGTAATTAAATAAATAATAATAATATTATAATAATAATAATAATAATAAGAAGAAGAAGAAGAGAAGCAAATGCTTCAGAAGAAAGAAAAAAAAAAGAAAAAGGAAAAAGAAAGAAAATAAGTTACTGTGCGTGGTTATAAATAACCACGTACGTTTCAAAAAATATAACGTTATTCTCCATCTCTTTCACAAACACCAGTCCCGTTCCGACACATCTAGGTTTCGTGCCGGAGTCCCGAAAAAATCGCCGAAGCACGCCATCGTGAAGAGGAAATTCTCCACTTCGAACCTACCAATTCAGAATCACCATCGGATGTGAGTAACCCTAAGCCCACTGTCTATGTGGTTTATTTCTTAACTGTATATGTGTTATTTTATGTTTCTGACGGTAAAACTATTAAGTAGAGTTTTTGGGAAAATCAGGGTAAAAAGGGTTTTGGGAAATTTTGATGAATGAAATGTATAACTGTACTGATTGGAACCCTAGGGATAGTGGTTTTCTGTGGAAAATTGAGAGCTGAAGTCTCGGGGAAGCGATTTTGGAGCTTTCATTCGAATCCTTGAGGTTTTCAATCGAATGAAAGCCAAAGGCTAGCTTTCATTCGATTGAATTCCCCTGCAGTCGAATGAAAGAAAATATCGGGATTTCAATCGAATGAATCTCATAGCATTCGAATGAAAGAATGATGAGGATTTCAATCGAATGAAACCCCATTTCAGTCGAATGAAAGACCCCGTAGGATTTCATTCGAATGCCAGACTATGTATTCGAATGAAACCTGGCAGACTTGAGATTTTAGTGGTTCCAAAGGATCCAATGAACAGAGATGTGTCTATTGTGGCCCACGAAAGCATGCATCATGAGGATAGATCACTAGAGGTTATGATGTAATGAACACTTAATAAATGAAGATGATAAAGAAATGTAGGAACAAGAGTATGATGAGAAAGATAAAAATGCATATGAACATGGTTACGAATAAGTGAGAATACATTTGCCGCCTGGTTCAGCCCAAAGGAAGACGACCAGAGCGTGAGTTATACCGGTTAAAAGAAAAGATATAAAGCTCATGTATAGTGCGCAATAGCAGGCTCGAAGGGAGCACAGGCATTGTTGCACGTCACCATGCTCGAAGGGAACGCATGGGGCTCGATCACGTCACCATGCTTGAAGGGAACGCATGGGACACGATCACCTTGCATACATGTATCTGTGGTTATTATGTGGCTATGTGGTAACGGTCTAGGATAGAAAGCACGAGAACCTAGATAAGCAAGACTAGATCCCTAGTCACCTAGATGAATTAGATAAAGCTGTTTAGGGTTTTAGCAAAGAAAATAATCAGTAGGACTTTAGTATGCATACTCACTTAGAGATCCCCTGAACGGCTGGAGGATACCCGAGTAAATGAACGATTGATGATGCGAGGGAAACCCCACTGAGGACCAAGAGTTCTCACCCCCACTCGTGTATGGATCCAGCTTGCAGCGATGACTTCCTCGCCGGCGAAGTATGTATGGTTGTTTACTCGTACGCGCCAGTGCAACTACCGCACAGATACCCTACTAGAGACGTGTACTTTTGCTCCTGCCCGCATTCCAGAGGAGCCTGATAGACCCCCCAGATGGAGACTGTAACATCCCGTGCTTCTACGAGCCGGTAAAGGGTCCGTGGACAGCCGAGAACAGCCAGGAAACGCCGAAGGAAGTAAGGAAAGCCGATGTAGACCCTTGATGAAAGCCTTTTTAACTACTTTCTCGGATCTTGACACGGCTTAGGTTTTGTCACAACCATGCCAAGCTCGTTGAAAGCTTCTATGCGCTTTTGTCGTTCAAATTAAATTTATATATATATATCCTACTTTACAGCTTTCAGATCCCAAAAGAATCCGATTGCAGTATAGTCGGGTATAGTCGAACCACAGAGAGTTGCAAAATACCATTCTTGAGTTCGTTTAATTAAACAATGAAGTGAAGGTTTTGATAATTTTGATTTAATAATTAAACAACTAAATAAACAACATAAAAAGTAAATAGCGAACAAATCAGAGGTAGTTCCGGAGCTTGTTGGGAATTTTAATCACATCGTAGTTTCATGTATTCATTAACTTATTACACAGAATCATCATTTCTTTGATTGCCCGCATTTAAAACTTCTTCATTGCTTTCGCATATGATAAGATTACAGGTTTCCCTTGTTAAACTGTTACTTCCGTATACTAGCTAAACAAAGTACACCAAAATGATTTCGTATGTGTAAGCGGCTAACCTTTATTCCAGTTATGGCAACAAGGTTAGATGAATGATTTCAATCCGACTCTAATGGTTGTAATTGTTCATTCACAACGTTCGAGTCTAGAATCTAGTTAAGCGTCATGATGTTGATTTTAACTTGGTTATGACTTAATTAGTATAACAATCGTTCATACAACTAAGTCCCAAATCAAGAATCAAAACACTAAGCAAAGACTAGCATTAAGCATGAATTCATTCAAGCAAATCATAAGAAATAGATAAATTCATATGCAATAGTTACATGGATACAAGCAAGCTACAATAATGATCAAAATCCCAACAAAAAGAGGGTTAGGAACCCATCTTACAAGAGTATCTCGGAGGCAAGTTTTAGGCACTTACCATGACACGTACTCACGCCGTCATGGCCATGGCTTCGCCGAGCTTCCTCGATCTCCGGCTACTTAAACTAACTAAGCTTTGAAAGTACAACAAAATGGAGAAAGAATGGTGTTTTGGGGGGTGGAAGAGGATGCCCTAAAATGGTACTCGGCCAGCCTATTTATAGGCGTTTTTCGGGTTGAACCGCTCAGCGGTTAGTGCACCACCCGCTGAGTGGTTTGGTTAATTATGGTGGCTCGTACGCGGCTTCATTATTGGTGGTGGCGGCTTGCAGGGCGGCTTGATATGGCGCCAGGCTGGAGCATTTAATGCACGGTCAAAGGCGGCTGCTGACCTAATCCACTGAGCGCTTGGCCTTGTCCGCTGAGCGGTTTAACTCAATCCGCTGGGCGTTGTCTTTCATCCGCTGAGCGCTTTTGTGTTTGCTTGCAACCTTCTTGCTCTTTTGTCCTCTTTGCCTTTTGATCCATTTTTCTAGGGATTAATCTTCATTATTTTTCTTGTATCCATCTTTCCAAAATATATAATAAAACCTACAAAACATAAAGATTTATTTAGGGAATTTGTTAAAACATAAACGGATAAGTGCCATTTTGATTAGTAAGAATTAGGTAAATTAGGCAATTATCAACCCTCGAAACCCTGGAAAATTGGAGAGACGGACTAGGTTTAGCTGTTTTATAATTTTCGGGAGTCGCTGGATGAGTTTCGACTCGAACGAAAATCTCTCGGATACTGTAAAACGTCCGTAGGATTTTTCGGCTCGGTGAAAGAGTCCCTAGTTCCTGAGAAAATTGCTCTGGACCGAGGGGAAAAATAAATGGGGTGTAACGGTATGTCCTGAATATTTTTAGGGCAACCAGAAGTAGGGTTTTTCGGACAAAATGTGAGCGAACAAAAACAGAGCTGGAGGAGGGGCATTAGCTTCTGAGAGAAGTTAAGTAAATAATAAATAAATAAATAATAATATAATAATAATAATAAATATAAGAGGCTGAAGCAGAGCTTCAGCAAAACGTGAAAACAAAGAAAGAAAAGTAAAAAGAAGGAAAATATCTTTTTACTGTGCACGGTTATTTATAACTTCGTAACTTCTCCAAAGTTACCTTCCGTAGGCAGCCGAGGGTTACGTTCTGACACATCTAGAGCTCGTGCCGGAGTCTCCGAAAATTAGCAGGAGCATACCCTCGTGAAGAGGACAACCTCCCCTTCAGAGTCACCAAATCGGAATCCCGATTGGAGGTGGGTAATCCTAAGCCCACTGTCTATGTGGTTTAAATTCTTACCTGTATATGTGCCTATTTGTATATCTGACTACATAACTATTAATTAGTAATTTGGGGAGGAATAATGTAAAAAGGGTTTTGTGAACTATGGAGAAATGGAACGCATAACTGTATTACTTGGAACCCTAGGAACAGTAAAGATTTGAGAATTGGAGTCTCGGGAGGCGATTTTTGTAGTCTTCATTCGAATACTACAGTCGAATGAAAGCCCAGATGTGCTTTCCTTCGAATGAATTCCTCAGCAGTCGAATGAGGCGAATTTTTAGGAATTCAATCGAATGAATCCCCTAGTATTCGAATGAATGAATGCCGAGAGAATGCAGTCGAATGAAAGCCTATTCCAATCGAATGAAAGGACTCCGAGGGATTTCATTCGAATACCACAGCTAGTATTCAAATGAAACCTAGCCGAGTTGGGAGTTGAATGGTTCTAAGTGATCCAAGGAGTAAGGTTAGGCCATATCTATGTGTTTGAGCATGCATCATGAGGCAGGGTCGTCGTAGGAGTTAGGACGACTTTAGATAATTAGAGGTTCACGGTTAAAGGTAACGAAGATCATAATTGAACCCTAGGGAATAAAAGTAGAGCAGAGATGACGAATCACCATGGATTCGGACGGCCTTAGCCAGAGTTAGTAGTTATATGATTAGGGAACCCTTATTCTCTTGGAAAAGTCTTACAGACACGCCCCTCGCCAATTCAGCAAGATGGATTGGTCACGAGCAACGCAGGTAGAGAGACCTGACCACGATAAGAAACGAGCATAGGCCCAGCTACGGCAAACAGGCATAGGCCTGCATGAATGAAAGAAGCTAAGGGGCCCCACCAAAAGAGAAAGAATGAAAGCGGATCGTGTCATAGGGCCGATCTAAGCGCGTCCACGCCTGATCATTCATAGGTCTGATCCCTCGCCATGCCACAGGGGATGGTTGCACTAATTGTATTCGATGTTTACCTCCTATGAGCCTTACGTGGTTAGCTACCACACCGGTAAAGAGCGCTGCCGGGTCGATACAATAGTAGCAAAAAGAGGTTGTAGTCCGAGGCCACGACTACAAAGGTGCGAAGGACTAAGTAGGACACAGCCACAGGGTGCGTAAGAGATCCCCAAATTCCCTCATGCACCACATAATTAGATGTATGAATTGATGACTGATGATGTGATGATAAACATGTATGTATATCTATTTAAGCATTATGAATAACTGTTTATGCATTATGCTTCGTCAAGGGAACGACGCGAGACGAGTAGTTTAATTACGGTCAAAAGATAAGTCATAAGCACGCAGCCATAGTAAGAAAGACTAGTTCCTATTCACCTAGCTAAATTTAGATAAAGCTGTTCAGGGTCTTAGTAAAAGATAATAATCAGTAGGGTTTGTAGTATGCATGATCACGTAGAGAACCCCTGAGCGGCCTGGAGGATACTCGAGTAAATGAACCGTTAGTAGACACAGGAGACCCACTGAGGACCTAGAGTTCTCACCCCCACTCGATTATGGATCCAGTTTGCAGCCATGGCTTCACCACCAGCCGAGGACGTTTGGCTATTCACGCGCACCCGCATGCGTAACTACCGCACCGACACCCTCCTGGAGACGAGCACGTACGCGCCTGTCTGCCTACCTGATGAGCCGGATCATCCTCCCAGGCAGAGGCTTAGAGCTCCGAGTACTTTGCCGCTGAACCCTATCTGGGTGGACGAGCGTCCAGGGAGCAGCAGCAGGGATCCGATTCACCTCAATGGCGATGAGGAGATGCCTTCGTCTGAGCCTGAGCAGACGCCTATGCTAGCCCCGACGCCAGCTACCGATCAAGGTGCGTACACTCTGCCAGTTCGAGCCCGAGGTCGCCGGACCACTGCACGGAAGAGGATACTAATCGCCCGACCGCATCGCTTCGCCCCACGTGGCTTCTCGGCGGTGACGGATCTGAGTAGCAGTGAGGAGGAGGAGCCTCTGGAGTGACTAAGAGACTCCGAGTAGGTGGAGGCCAGCCGGACCTGTTTGCAGAGTTAGGTTGTTGTACCGTACATGAAGCGAGATATGCCGCTCGTGTACGTAGTTGCTTTTAGTTTTCGCCTTTGTACATTATTGCTACTGTTTATGTATATTATCATCCTCTAGATAGAACCATGTATAAACCTTATGTATTATATTAAAATGGAATGTTGTGTATCTTCGGGCCTCTATGTGTACTTTCTGCCGCTAAAGCTCCACGCTACAGGTACGTATTTGTATTCTCTTATCTTTTAGCTATGCCGTTATTCGCTGCATTACTCGCAAGGCTCATTACTTTTCATATACATGTATTTATGAAAGAGGTTTCAAATTGGCCCGTATTTTTAGTAACCCTAATTTCAATAGATAAGTTAGAACGGTAATAGTTCACAGCCCAACAGTCAACCACCTAGCCAGGGAAACCTATGACTTAAGCATAGGCCAACTAGCTGGGGTGTTGCAGAAACTCGGAGTCCCAAGATCCTCTCCAATGCGGTCGATCTGGATCGATGAGCGCCCAGGGAGCAGCAGCCGAGATCCTATCCACCTTAACAGAGATAAGGAGGTGCCTCCATCGGAGGAAGACCTGAGATCGGGCCAGTCCCCAACCCCGCTGCTGCCACTCCCCCAGTACATGATCGAGGTCAGTGAACGACCGCAAGAAAGAGGGTGCTGCCAGTTTTACCGCGCCGGTTTGCTCAGCGAGACTTCTCAGCAGTTACGGACTTGTCGAGCGAGGACGAAGAGGACCCAGTCGAGCAGGAGGAGGATAGCGAGTGAGCGGCAGGACCCACCCCAGTAGCCGATGGTAGCGGTAGGTGTAGAGTTGTACCGTACACGAAGTGAGTAGTACCACTTGTGTGTGTAGTCTTTTTCTTTACCCGTTGTATATGTATATTATGTGGATTTTATGTATGCGTAATATTAAGACTCATATATGTTTAAGATATCAGTGTATTGTGTATATTCGGGCCCCTATTTGTATATTCCGCCAACAGATCTCCCTACTATAGGTATGTATCCGCTCTCCTTTCACCTTTTGATTATGCCGCTATACGATGTATTACCCGCATGGCTCTTTACTTTCTATGAAAGCGTACTTGTAAAAGAAATTTCAAAATGGCCAGTATTATTCGTAACCCTAATTTAAACTAGTAACGTAGAACGGTAGTAGTTCGCAGTACCAGAGCTCAACCACCTAGCCAGGGAAGCCTATGACTTAAGCATAGGCCAACTAGCAAGGTTGTTGCAGTTGGTATCAAAGCAGTTTGGTCCAATGGAGCCTGAGGACTGAGCTGCACTATTTTTCCGAGCATGAATTCAGTGCACACTCGATGAGCTGAGATGTGCTAGACCAATGAGTATCGGTTCCTTTGAGGCTGATCACCTCAGGGTTCGCAGGCATCAGTGGACAGCCATATCGCCCAAAAGAGATGAGGCACGACGTTGCTTACGGTTGAGGGTTTGCAGGTCCTCGGAAGGGTCACGAGGGGCGGCGGACTACCAAAACCCTGGAAGCTTGCGGAGTATGACGCGGATCGAGCCACGAGGTAGTCCAAGGTGAGCCGTGACACACCCTAGCTAGTCGGCCTATGCTTAAGTCATAGGCTTTCCAGCTGCTGTGAACCCTTATGATTCTATATCTGGCTTTTAAAATTAGGGTTTACAAAATAACAGGCCAATTTAAAACTTCTTTCAAGGAAAATAACGAGCCATACGCGTCATATATAGCATAAGGATAGCAAGAAGAGAATAAAGGAAACACGGTTACATACCTGGCGTACGGCGAGTACCCAAAGAAAATACACATACGGGCCCAAAGATAACACACATAATTATACATTGATATCATAAGGAGTATCTTGTCCTGCTATGGATATACATATCCAACATCAGTCTATATACAATGATACATATATACAATACTACAGGTGAACGAAAGCCTACGCACACGGATGAGTACTACTCATTGCGTGTACGGCACTCCTACGACTGCAACTCTAGTGGGATCCTGTCACAATTACTCGTCTGAGTCCTCCTCTCGCTCCACGGGATCCACCTCGTCATCGCGGGAGATATCCGTCACTGCGGTGAACTCTCGGGGTACAAATCTACGAGGTCGCCCTAGGAGGGCGCTCTTCCTAGCGGTGGTGCATCGGCATCATCCTCGAACAGGAGGCGTAACTAGCTCTGGGTCTGTAGCTGGCTCAGGCACCGACTGTGGCTCTGGCCTCGGTGGTGGAGGACCGTTCTCTCCGTCGACGTGGATCGGCTCGCGGATGCTGCTACCTGGACCATCCTCAATCCAAATAGGGCGCATGGGGGAAGATCCTGGCCCTCGAAGTCTATGGCGAGACTGCTCCGGACTCTCTCCATGTAGGTTCACAGGAGCGAACGTGCTGGTCTCTAGTAGAGTATAGGTACGGTAGTTGCGTTGCCTTGAACGCGTGAACAACCATACATCCTTAGGAGGCAGCGAGGACATGTCTGCGAACTGGCGTCATACACGAGTGGGAGTAAGAACGACTTCGTTCTTAGTGGAAAACTCGGCGTGGCTGCTATAGTTCAATTACTCGGGCAGAGTCCAGGCCACTCAGGAAAACCTCTACGTGTCATGCATACTAGACTCCTACTGTTTATTATCTTTGGCCTACATCCTGAGCAGCTTTATCTAAGTTACTATGTGATTGGATCTCTATTCTTGTCATTACCTGGGCTTCGTGCTCATTAACCGTACGTTGCTACTGATGACATACTATTCGTCTTGGGTCGTTCCCATGACGATATATAATTCATGAACAGTTATGCATAATACTTAAACAAATATACATACATACTTATCATCATATCATCAATCATCAATTCATACATTTAATCACATAGTGCATGAGGGGATCTGGGGATCTCTTACGCCCTCTGTGCCTGCGTCCTACTTAGTCCTTACACCTTTGTAACCGTGGCCTCGGATTACAACCTCTTTCTTGCCATTATTGTATCGACCCGGCAGCGCTCTTTACCGGTATGGTAGCTAACCATGCAAAGCTCATAGGAGGTAATCATCAAATACAATAAGTGCAACCACCCTCTCTTTCTAGAGTGGCGAGGGATCAAACCTATGAGTGATCAGGCGTGGACACGTTTAGATTTCTTTTTCCTCTTTAAGTGGGGCACCTTAGTTCTCATTTCATTTGTATAGACTTATGCCTATTTTACATGTCTGGGCCTATGCCCGCTTCTTATCGTGATCAGGTCTCTTTGCCTGCGTTGCTCATAACCAGTTCATCTTGCTGAATTGGCGAGGGGCGTGTCTATAAGACTTTGCCAAGAGAATAGGGATTTCCTAATCATATAACTACTGACTCTGACTAAGGTCGGCCGAATCCTTGGTGATTCGGGCCTTAGTTCTCTGCTTTATTGCCTAGGATTTAGTTATGCACCTTTAAGATCTTCGTGATACCTCTAGTGATCTAAGGTCGTCCTAACTCCTATGACGACCATCTCCTCATGATGCTTGCTTTCATATACCAAAATAGACATACCCTGACTCATTGGACTCCTTGGAACCACTAAAATCTCAAGTCCTTCAGGATTCATTCGAATGTCTAGGGTTTCATTCGAATGAATTCCTGCGAGTGCTTTCATTCGATTGATATTGGGATTCAGTCGATTGAAAACCTTCCGAGTTCTTTCATTCGATTGAACTTGGGATTCAATCGATTGAAACTGAGGTTTTTCTTTCATTCGATTGAATAAGAATTCAATCGATTGAAAGCTCAAAACTGGCTTTCATCTGATTGAAAACTCCATTTCAGCATAGGGTCCAATACTGATTGAATAGGGTCCCGAGACTTCAGTTCTCATTTTTCTCCAGAAGTTTACTATTCCTAGGGTTCCAATCAATACAATTATGCATTTCATTCATCAAGATTTTCCAAAACCCTTCTCACCCTACACTTCCCCAAAATACTACTAAGCATTTATACAATCCAATACACAGAATAACACATGCACAGTCAAAACTTAAACTACATAGACAGTGTGGGCTTTAGAGTTACCCATATCCGATGGAGACTCTGACTAGACAACTTCGATGCTCGCAATTTCCTGATCGCTACGGCGTGCTCTGGTGATTTTTCTGGGACTCCTGCAAGAAATTGAGATGTGTCAGAACGGGACTAGCGTTTGTAAGCTACGTAAATTTTCTTAGGGTAACTTGGCTATTTATAGCCACTGAGGCCCCCTTTTTCCTTTTCTTTTTCTCTTTTCCTTTTTCCTTTTTATTACTTTCTGTTACTTTTATTTATTTATTTATTTATTTTTAATATATGAAAATATCTCCTAATGGAGATAGAAACCTCACCAGGATCGGTTCCGGTTTCGTTTGGTCGCGTTTTGTCCGATTTATCCCCCTCCGGTTGTCCTAAAAATATTCCGGACGTACCGTTATGATCCATAAATTTTTCCCTTCAATCGGGGAGTTGCCGTTCAGGGATTTTTGCCATTCTTGCCTGGCCAAGAACTGCCACCGGGGGTTTCCAGTATCTCAAACCTTTCCCGTTCGAGCCGAAACTCGTCCGACGGCTCCATAAAATTTATAGGGTCCTGAAACCTAGTCGCTTACCCTTCCATCTTCTAAGGATTTGGAGGTTTAATTTCCCGTCTCGTAATTTCTCCACGCCTCTCGGCCGTTTTTATGGCGTAGCCGACGAGCTTCACGGATCGGACGAATTTGGGATGTTACATCCCACCCCCTTATTGAAATTTCGTCCCGAAATTTAAGCGTCGGTCCCTCCATCGGCCGTTTATGAGGACTCCTGAGGGTCTCGGCATGTCCGAAGTTTATAAAAGTTACTAAGGCTCCCGGGGGTAATTTAGGCATGTCAAAACCCTACCTGAGAGGTGGCATTCGAATCCCTGATGATCATTCAGTCGAATGATTTCAGAGTTCATGAGTCATTCGAATGTCCTCATAGTTAGTCATTCGAATGATCACTGTGTTCCTGAGTCATTCGATTGAACCACGAATTTCATTCGAATGGGTCGCGATTTGTTCCCTCAGACTTAAATCTCAGGGCAGTCATTCGAATGACCTAGGGTTATTCATTTGAATGAAACGCGATCTGGGGCCACTTAAGTGGTTTTCCTTCCTTTCGTTCTCACTTCTCCCTCTCCCTTTCCTCCTGCCGCGAACCCTAACAGAGCTCTCCCTCATTTTCGCCCCTTTCTCCCTCGGATTCCCCTCTCTTCCTCCTCCAATTCCTCTTCCCCTCAAGCTCCACTAATTTCCTTCCCCTCTCCACCGAATCTCTCTCCTTGCCTCCTTCTCTCCACCATGAGCCACCGCCATTCACGTCCTTCCTCCCTGACTCCCCATTCTAAGCCCGCTCCTTCCCGCGGTTTCCTCGTATGGTTCACCTCGGAGGTGCAATGGCGCAACTTTGAGATGCACTACAAGTAGAGGGATGTGATGGAACCGAAGGTGCTAGACATCGCCACCTTTGAGGACGGCGCGGCCGACATTCTGTCGGTCCTGGAGGCAACCGGGGTGCTCCAGTTCGTGAGCTTCGACCTACCGGTCTACCCGCACCTTGTTCGGGTCTTTTACAGCAACCTCAAGACGGTCAACAATGTACTGCGGTCTGAGGTCTGCGGTGTTCGTGCAACACCCTAGCTAGTTGGCCTATGCTTAAGTCATAGGTTTCCCTGGCTAGGTAGTTGAATGCTGGGCTGTGAACTATTACCATTCTAGTTTACTAGTTGAAATTAGGGTTACTGAAAATACGGGCCAATTTGAAACTTTCTTTTGAAGTACGTGCATAAGAAAATAAAGAGCCATGCGAGTAATCTAACGACTAGCGACATAACTAAAAGATATCTGAGTAAGAATGCATACCTGTAGTGCGGAGCTTTATCGGCAGACAATACACATAGGGGCCCGAAGATACACAAACATTTCTTTTACTAGAATATATAAGGTTCATACATAAGTCTTATCTAAGGGAAATAATATACATACCAGTAGCAGTAATAATATACATAACAGTAGCAGTATTATACAAAAGCGGAAACTAAAAGCACCTACATACACGAGCGGCACATCTCGCTTCGTGTATGGTACAATACCCTAATCCTGCAAATGGGTCCGACTAGCATCCACCTAATCATAGTCTCTCGGCTGCTCCATAGGCTCCTCCTCCTCCTCACTACTCAGGTCTGCCACTGTCGAGAAGCCGCGTGGGACGAAGCGCTGCGATCGGATGGTCAGTATCCTCTTCCGTGCTGTGACCCGGCGACCTCGAGCGCGGACCGGCGGGGTATACGCACCTGGATCCGTTGCCAGTGTCGGGGCTGGGGTCGGTGTCGGCTCCGGCTCTGAAGGAGGCATCTCCTCGTCGCCATTGAGGCGGATCGGGTCCCTGCTGCTACTTCCCGGACGCTCGCCCACCCAAATTGGATTCAGCGGTGAAGTGCCTGGGGCTCCCAGCCTCGGTCTAGGAGGATGATCCTGCTCGTCAGGTAGGCGGGCGGGCGCGTACGTGCCCGTCTCCAGAAGGGTGCCAGTGCGGTAGTTGCGCATATGCGTGCGCGTAAAGAGCCATACGTCCTTAGCCGGTGGTGATGTCATAGCTGCAAGCTGGATCCATAATCGAGTGGGGGTGAGAACTCTGAGTCCTCCGTGGGTCCCTATGGTTACCTATGATTCATTTGCTCGAATATCCTCCAGGCCACTCAGGTGTTTCTAAGTGAAAACATGCATACCAGCATCCTACTAATTATTATCTGGCCTAAAGTCCTGAACGGCTTTATCTAAGATTATCTAGGTGATAGGGGAACTAGTCTTTCTTACTAAGTCTGCGTGCTTATGAATCCTACACTTTAGTTATAATTAAGCTATCAGTCTCGGGTCGTTCCCTTGACTTACATCATACATAAACATCCATGACTATGCATATATATTTTATCACATACATACTGACATACATATAGCTGTTCAATCATCACATCAATATAACTACATATGCTTTATGCTATATGCTTGGGGGACTTGAGGATCTCTTACGCATACCGGCTCACCCGGTTTAGCGTCCTTCTTCTCCTTTCTTTATTCTTTTAGGTATGACGTCATCCTTCCTTCACTTCCTCTTTGCTTCGATGAGCAACTCTTTACCTTAACTTTAACTTTAACTTCCTTTGTGCCATTAACCTCTGCGAACTAATCCACCCTTTTGGGACTAATCCGTTAACCAAATCCACCCTTTTGGGATATAGCAAGGTAACACATTGACCACACCACCCTTTTGGGACTGGCGAGGGGCGTGTCAAGTAGACATTGCCAAGAGAGGGCTTTCCTAGCATATAACTACATACATAATTCCCTA
>QANU01028237.1:0-41410 GCA_003254905.1 Nissolia schottii | reverse complement strand
TTCTGAAGATTTACGAAGTTATTTATAACCGTGCACAGTGAAAGTAAATTTTTCTTTTCCCTGTAGCTTCCTCACTCTATCTCACGTTTTCTTTCTGAAGCTTTCAGCTTCTTATAATTATTATTATTACTATTATATTATTATTTATTTATTTCTTCTTTTCTTTGTTTATTCGTTTATTTATTTATTTATTTATTCTTTTATTCATTTGTTTACTTGTTTATTCGTTTGTTTATTCACTTGTTTATTCTTTCGTTTATTCTTTTACCGATTGATTTAGGTATTACTTGACTTCCTCCAGAAGTTAAGTCCTTTTGCCCGGCTTCATGTTTATTAAATCGCCTTTTGTCCACAAAACCCTGCATCCGGTTGTCCTACGAACATTCCGGGCACACCGCTGGGACCCCTTTATTTTTCCCTTCGGTCTCGGACAATTTTCTCGGGGACCGGAAACTTTTTCGCTGAGACGAAAAATCCTGCAGACGTTTTCCAGTATCCGGGGAATTTCTATTCGAGTTGAAACTCGTTCAGCGGCTCCCGAAAATCATGAGGCAGCTAAACCTAATACGTTTCCCCCAGATTTCCAGGGCTTTGGAGTTGTAAGTCAATTTCCCCCGCTCCCTCGACGGTTTTCGGCCGGTCTTGGCGGTCGACGAATAACTTTCTAGCTCGGAGAAACACAGGATGTTACAGTTCGCATGGAGCTATTGCTGGAGGAGTTTGGGTCAGTGCTCCAGATTCTTGCCTTGGGAAACGACCTTGGGTTTGGCCTCTCGGACTAGGCCTTTTCCTCCACCGGGCTTCCGTTCGGGGAGAACCTAGCCCTCGACACCATAGGCCATTCTGGAGTGAAGAACTCCATGAATCGGCCGCAGGTGAGCGGCTTGCCAGTGGACCAGAGGATATACCACTACCTTCTGACCCGCACCCTGGTCCCACGTAGCGGTAACCATTCCGTTATGATGAGGGATGATTGCTTGGTCCTTTGGGCCCTGATGGAGGGCCACGAGATTAACTGGGCGCTCTACATCCTCCAACACATGGGCCAAAAGCGTGTGCAAGATAGTGCCTTGCCTTACGGAGTACAGATCTCAGTGCTCCTTCGCCACTTCTAGGTCCCCTTGGCTGGTATGTATCTAGTTCATTCCCTTTGTTTTAATTTAGTTTATGCTACTTATACACCTCATGTACTGACATTGTTATTCACACCTTTACACTTTGCTGTCATGGCTGTATGATGCAGGCGAATTGAAATGGGCCCCAAAGGTCACTTGGAGAGTGAATTTCGGGTGCCTCGCGAAGATGCACATAGGCTTTAACGAGGTTAACCAGCTGGACTATGAGGGATCTCAGGGAAGACGTGCTCGGAAGAGAGCGGCACTTGCTTCACCTTCCGCTCCCTCCACCTCCACCGCCATCGCTCCAGCTACTGCCACCGGGACTTCTACCAGACCATCTCGACATCGGGCCTCTCGCAGTCCCAGATGGACATGCTGATGAGCCGTCTTGACGTGCTTACCATCGACATGTCTCACGTCGTGCGGCTGGCGACTCGGATGGATCGTGACCTGAGCGTGGTCTATGAGCGCTGAGGTTGGCCTAGGACTGAGGATCCGGCTGGGGCTCCCACCTCGGGTCGTGCTCCAACTGCCATGAAGGAAGATCTGGTATCTGTTCCTGAGGGTGTAGAGTAGGGCTGCTAGGGCTTCTAGGGTTTAGGTAGTATAGGATTTAGATAGCTTAGCTGTTAGGATTCTATGTACTAAACATGGGCTAGGGGCTTTTTGGGGATTTTGTTTGTAACAGGGTCGGTTGACTCCTAGTGCATGTAATTGTTCGGCTAATTACAAGTACAATACTTATGTTATCTTTTCCTGTCTTAATCCATGTTAATGCGTTTTTTAAAGAAGCATGTGCTATAATGAAATTTTGCGCTTTGTTAAGTGTCCAAATTACATGATTTTTAACCTATCAAAATGGCACTTAATCGCTTATGTTTTTAAAGAAATATCTAACTTAATCCCCTTATTTTGTAGGTTTCTAAAATATTTTGAAGATGGATGCAAGCAGCCTAATTAAGAAGAATCCCATAAAGAATGGAGCAAAAATGGCAAGCTGAGGAAAAGAACTTAAAAGAGGAAAATAAGAGCCAGACCGCTCAGCGGTGCTGCAAGTCCGCTCAGCGCGTAAGACTAGCTTCGCTCCGCGGAGAAGGGTTTAGCGCTCAGCGTCCGTGGAACCATCGCTCAGCGAAAACACCCTTACCGCTGAGCGAATGTATGTCGACAAGCAACTTGCACGCGGCGCAATGATTGCGCCAGCTGGAGCCAGCCTGGCGCCGTACTGCCACGTCAGCGCCGCCCTGAAAAGCTGCCGAGCATTTATGACTCCGCGTAAAAAGGCACCGACGCTCAGCGATAAGGCCAGAATCGCTCAGCGGAACCATCAAAACCGTTGAGCGAAGGCATCTAACTTTTTCCTATAAATAGAGGGAGGCCGAGGCATTCAGGGAATCAATCCACCCCCATTACACTCACCTCATTCCAACTCCATTTTCCACTTTCCATATATTACTTAGGTTAGGTTTAGAAAGAAAGTTAGGGTTTAGAAGCTTTCCTTAAGAAGAAGTGCTACCAAATTGTCAACGGTTGCGAACAGTGGTGGAGGTGTGGAGACATTTCACCACTCTTCTCAACCAACCATTGCTCTAAAACCCTGTAAGTCTGTAAACTATCCATGACAATGGATAGCTAACTTTCTTTTATGTTGGGATTGATGTGCTTTATTTCTTAATGTATCCATTGTAACTTATGTTTATGATTCTATGAAGTCTTATGATTTTAATGAATGATCTTGTGCTTAATGCTTGCTGTTGTTAGTACTTTTGATTCTTAACTTGAGACTTGCTTACATGAACGAGAGTTATGCTAGTTAAGTTACAAACCAGGTTAAGAACAATAGTGCTTTGAATAAGCTTGATTTTATGCTTGAATATTGTGAACGAAAGTTACAACTATTTGAGCTTGACCTAGATCAATTCATTTAGTTCTTAACTGCCATAACTGGAGATTTAGAACTAATCGCATTAACACCCGCTTTAACTTCAAGGTACTTTGTTGAGTTTGTGCAAGACATTGACAACTTAATAAAGGAACTTGTGAACTTAACATGCTTGAGAAAGATGATTAAGTTAAGAACTGGTGGCGATAAAATCAATAAGACTCATAAGTCACATGGCTGCATTGAGAAATATTGTCACTAAGATCCCAACATCTTTCTTTACCTGCCTAAACTCTATTCCATTATTGTTTTCTTTATTTTATTTGCAGTTATTTATCATTTATTTACTTAGCAAAATACCAATACACTTCCCATAGCTTAAAATAGTTCAACTCCAAGATATTGGTTTTAAACACAATCCCTGTGGATACGATTATACCCGTCTATACTGCAATTGGATTCCTCGTGAATCTGAAAGCTGTAGAAGGATATATTAAATTGACGAGAGTGTGAAACTATTGCAAAAAGGCTTTCAACAATTTTGGCGCCGTTGCCGGGGATTGTGCCAATTTAAAACACTATCTTGAGTAGATATTTTAAGCTTTTGTAAATAGTGTAATTAGCATTTTTCTGTTATTATTCTAACCCCTTTGCAAAGACTTTGCTATCTTGGTGTATGCGAAAGAAAATTTCTGCAGATCAACTTCTATTTGATCCAGAAATAGAAGCAACTGCTAGGAGGAATCGACGCAACACAAGGAGAGCTCAAGCTCTAGCAGAGGCGGTGGAAGAACAAGAAATTTTCTCATCTTCATCTTCATCATCTTCTTCAAATCAAGACACGATGGCAGAAACTGGAGGAGGAACTGCTGGAACAGGACAAAGCCAAGGCTTTGTCAACTTCACCCCACGAAACATCATTCGCATGGGACGAACAACGGGGACACAACGAATGCCTCAACTGCAACCAGGTTTGGTACAATTAATGCACGCTAATCCTTTTGCAGGCTTAGATCATGAAGACCCGTACGCTCATCTCACAAAATTCTATGAGTTGTGCGGAACGGCGGCTATGTCAGAAGCCGACGAGGAAGCTATTTTCCTGAGGTTGTTCCCGTTAACCCTAATAGGAAAGGCAAAAGAATGGCTACTGGACCAACCCCAAACTGTCCTCTCCAACTGGGACCAGCTAGAAGAAAGATTTTGCTCGAGGTACTTTTCTCAATCAAAATTTATGGATTTAAAAACTGCTATCTCTACCTTTGTGCAGGCACCAAACGAAAGCCTGTGTGAGGCGTGGGAGCGGTACAAATCAATGTTGAGAAGGTGTCCAAACCATGGATTTGATGCCCGGACGCAAATCCACATTTTTAGAAATGGCCTACAACAACAGCATAAGCTTATGCTGGATGCAGCGGCTGGTGGACAAATAATGTCCAAAACACCAGACGAGGCCATCACAATCATCGAATCCATGGCGCTAACAGATCAGCAAGGGCAATATAACAGAAACCCAGCCAGGAGAGGAGGCATGATAGAACTGGGCACAAATGATGCCATCCTAGCCCAAAATAGGCAACTTCAACAACAATTAGATGAAATGAAGAAAACGTTGAATGAGTTGCCAAAGCAGTTGAAGGAGAGCCAGTCATCAAGAAGACACCAGGTAATGCAATGTGAATTTTGTTTTGGTGATCACCCAACTGGCTATTGTGAGTGCAGGGAAGAGGAAGCTCAGTTCATCAATAACCAGCAAAGGCCGTACCAGCAATTTCCAAGGAGTCAACCTTGGAGGCAGGAAGCAGGCCCGTCCAATAGAGCGCCACTTCCCTATCAAAACCAGCAATTTCAACCCCCACACCAAATTCCAACTCATCAAAATCAACCACCCAATTCCGCACTGGAGGACACCTTGACACAGTTCATGCAGATGTCCATGGCGACCCAGAAAAATACTGATGCTTCGATTAAGAATTTGGAGATTCAGGTAGGCCAGCTCGCAAAGGAAATGGCCGAAATCAGAAGGGGAGCCTTCTCTGCCAACACAGAGCCCAACCCGAAGGAGTCATGCAAGGCAGTCTTGACACGCAGTGGCAAACTGCCGAGATCTGACGTTGTTAAGGAGAATGTTGGTAAAAAGGGTGAAGTTGAAAAAAATGAGAGAATTGGAAAAGAAAGAGAAGAAGAAGTAGAGGAGGAGGAAAAAGAAAAAAATAATAAACATAAAGAAAATGAAAAAGAAAAAAATAAAAATAAAAAGAAAGAGGAGGAGGAAGTAGAAAAAGAGAAGATGTTGATCAAAGAAAAATCACTTCCTTATCCAAAAACTCCCTCAAAACTCGACAAGGAGAGGCAGTTTGCCAGGTTTATGGATATTTTCAAAAGATTACAAATCAATATTCCATTTGCCGAAGCACTGGAGCAAATGCCCTCCTATGCCAAGTTTATGAAGGAGTTATTGACCAAAAAAAGGAGATATCAAGAGGAAGAAACAGTGCAGTTAGGCGCAAACTGCAGTGCCATCATCCAGAATTATATTCCCCACAAATTAACAGATCCTGGAAGTGTCACCATTCCCGTTACCATTGGGAATGTGTCAGTGGGGAAAGCTTTAATTGATCTTGGGGCTAGTGTTAGCCTGATGCCCCTATCGGTGCTTAAAAGAATAAGTGATTTGGAATTAAAACCAACCAGGATGTCTTTGCAGCTAGCTGACCGATCGATCAAATATCCACTCGGAGTAGCGGAAGATGTTCTGGTAAAGGTTGATAAATTTTTAATCCCCGCTGACTTTGTTGTGATTGACATTTCAGAGGATACGGAAGTTCCCCTAATTCTTGGGAGACCTTTCATGAGGACTGCAAGAATGGGAATAGACATGGACAAAGGAAAATTGACGATCAGAGTCCATGGGGATGAGGTGCAGTTAGATATATTCGAGGCAATGAAATACCCAGAGGATGAGGGACAATGTTTCAGCTTTGATGTACTTGATGAGGTTGTTATGCAAGTACAACGAAGACCTCAAGTAGTGGACCCGTTGGAAATGGCATTAACCGATAACCCAGCGCCATTCACTGCAGATGAAGAAAAGGAGATAGAGCTATTCTTGCAAAACCTTGACTCCACACCAACTAGTCTTCCTGAAAAAGTAGAAATAGAGGACCTCAACAAGAAAGCTAGATCAAAGGAAGAAAAGAAACTAGAGCTGCCACCTTTACCTTCTCAATTTAGGTATGAATTTGTGCAGGAAAAAGATAACGAGGAGGAGGTAGCGGAAATAAGTAGCTCCTCAATTCTGAAGGAAGGATGGACTTTTCAAAGACTTTTTGAAGTAGCCAAGGTGGTCAGCAATATGCTAGACAAAGAATTTGGCTAACCCTTGCTAAAAATAGGCGTCAAGCTAATGACGTTAAACGAGCGCTTCCTGGGAGGCAACCCAGAATTCTATGATTTTTATTATTCTAGTAGTTAAGTACTAATAATAAGGTGTTAAAATAAACTTTTTGTGAAAATGGTGAAAATGGTTGCAATTGGAAGAAAAGGATTGAAAATAGAATGATTGCTAACCATTCCTTGAAAAAGGAGTTCTCTAATTGTTTTGCAGGATTTAAAGCATTAAGGAAGATGAGGTCATATCAAGATAATACAGTCACCATAACAGGGAGCAATTCTAATCTTTTTAGCACCTTAATTACTTTTCTTAGTTAGGATACCCTTTTTGTCCTTAAGACTTGTTTGTTTAATAACAAAGTAGTAATTTATTTTACTTGGTTTGATGCATGAACAAGAATATACCATGAATTGACTTGTTTCAAGTATCCATAATAGACCTTGTGAATACATGCATAGATATCATGAATATGTCATTATGCATCAATTTACTCGTTTGGATAAGCATAACCTTGAAGATGTTTTGAAATCAAGGAAATAAACCCTAAACCTTGTAAGGGAGTGAGCCAAACACTAAGTGAGATAGAGAGAATCACCATTGTTTTTGCACAATTGAATTTGTTTGAGTCTCTAGTTTGATGAATTGTATGGAAATAAGAGGAAATGATCAAGGCATTTTGTTCTTTAGAATTTAAACCCACTTGGCCAAATAAAGCCCACCATCAATTAGGAACATCCTTTGCTACCCCATTTGAGCCTAAAACATGAGAAAATTCTTGTTCATAATCCTTAAGCCTAAAAAGAAAAACAAATGACTTCCCTTAATTTCTAGATTAAGAGAGCATTTCAAATTGGATTATGTGCAAAAAACCTAAGTCAGGGGGAGACAAGGTTAGGTAAAAGTGGGATGTGCAAAAGATGAATCAAAAGAACAAAAACAAGAAAAGAAGAACACATTCTATCCCAAAACAAAAAGAAGAAAAAGAAAAAGGGATAGAGGAAAAAGAAAAATCAGGAGAAAGGGGGTACGAATGAAAAAGCAAAAGATGGTTGAAAAAGAAAACAGGTGACAACAAGGAGTTGGTTTTCATTGCTCTCTTAATTGGAAAATTTTGCATACCCAGAGAAACCAATGTTCTTTGTAACCTGGCCCCATTACAACCCTTTAAAGTCCTTTGCGATCCTTGCATGACCATACTTTTGCATTGAATGATGAGACAGGTAACAAATTTAAATTGTTGTGATTCAATGGTGATATAGAGCAAAAACACTCACCCCAAATTGGTCCACTGACCATTGTGTGCATAAAGATAATTTCCTTGGTGGAAAAGACATTGGATAGAGTTATTTGCTTATGCTGTTCAAGTGATGGTGCATTTGATTTGTTCAGGTTTTATGGTGTCTCACAGGTCTCAAGCTTTAACTGTCTGAAACATTTCAATTCATTGCTTTAACCAATTGTTCATAAGCATCGATCCCTTGTAAAATAATTCTACTACCTCTTGTTTGAGGACAAACAAGGTTTTAAGTCAGGAGGAGTGTTAAGTGTCCAAATTACATGATTTTTAACCTATCAAAATGGCACTTAATCGCTTATGTTTTTAAAGAAATATCTAACTTAATCCCCTTATTTTGTAGGTTTCTAAAATATTTTGAAGATGGATGCAAGCAGCCTAATTAAGAAGAATCCCATAAAGAATGGAGCAAAAATGGCAAGCTGAGGAAAAGAACTTAAAAGAGGAAAATAAGAGCCAGACCGCTCAGCGCGTAAGACTAGCTTCGCTCCGCGGAGAAGGGTTTAGCGCTCAGCGTCCGCGGAACCATCGCTCAGCGGAAACACCCTTACCGCTGAGCAAATGTATGTCGGCAAGCAACTTGCACGAGGCGCAATGATTGCGCCAGCTGGAGCCAGCCTGGCGCCGTACTGCCACGTCAGCGCCGCCCTGAATAGCTGCCGAGCATTATGACTCCGCGTAAAAAGGCACCGACGCTCAGCGATAAGGCTAGAATCGCTCAGCAGAACCATCAAAACCGCTGAGCGAAGGCATCCAACTTTTGCCTATAAATAGAGGGAGGCCGAGGCATTCAGGGAATCAATCCACCCCCCATTACACTCACCTCATTCCAACTCCATTTTCCACTTTCCATATATTACTTAGGTTAGGTTTAGAAAGAAAGTTAGGGTTTAGAAGTTTTCCTTAAGAAGAAGTGCTTCCAAATTGTCAACGGTTGCGAACCGTGGTGGAGGTGTNTGTCGGATTGTGGTGAAAGTGTGGAAGCATCTCATCACTCTTCTCAGTCCTCATGGTTCTAAACACCTATAAGTTTGTAAGTTTATCCATANCCCTGTAAGTCTGTAAACTATCCATGACAATGGATAGCTAACTTTCTTTTATGTTGGGATTAATGTGCTTTATTTCCTAATGTATCCATTGTAACTTATGTTTATGATTTTATGAAGTCTTATGATTTTAATGAATGATCTTATGCTTAAGGCTTGCTGTTGTTAGTACTTTGATTCTTAACTTGAGACTTGCTTGCATGAACGAGAGTTATGCTAGTTAAGTTACAAACCAGGTTAAGAACAATAGTGCTTTGAATAAGCTTGATTTTATGCTTGAATATTGTGAACGAGAGTTACAACTATTTGAGCTTGACCTAGATCAATTCATTTAGTTCTTAACTGCCATAACTGGAGACTAGAACTAATCGCATTGACACCCGCTTTAACTTCAAGGTACTTTGTTGAGTTTGTGCAAGACATTGACAACTTAACATGCTTGAGAAAGATGGTTAAGTTAAGAACTGGTGCCGATAAAATCAATAAGACTCATGAGTCACATGGCTGCATTGAGAAATATTGTCAGTAAGATCCCAACATCTTTCTTTACCTGCCTAAACTCTATTCCATTATTGTTTTCTTTATTTTATTTTCATTTATCATTTATTTACTTAGCAAAATACCAATACACTTCCCATAGCTTAAAATAGTTCAACTCCAAGATATTGGTTTTAAACACAATCCCTGTGGATACGATTATACCCGTCTATACTGCAATTGGATTCATCGTGAATCTGAAAGCTGTAGAAGGATATATTAAATTGACGAGAGTGTGAAACTATTGCAAAAAGGCTTTCAACACGCTTGAAGGGCAATTTCATCCATTTAAGTAAATTGGGGTTTCGAACCGCGGTGTACCCCTCATTGGTACCTGCCCGTACCATGTAGGGAGGGCTACGAAGATTAGATCTCAGTTTGTGAAATTCAGATGAAACCTGAAGTTACGGGGGTATTTAAGGTCAAATTGGGGGTCAGGGGTAAAACGGTAATTTTAGGATTTGTGGCTCCCGACCAACCCTTGGCTGGTCCTAGAGGACCTATTGGGGGCTGCACAAAGGCCATGCGGTGATATCTTCCCTAACTTGCAACGGCTATGTACGTCCATACGATTTGAAACCTAGCGAAGAGCGTTTAAGGGTTTTTCGGAGACACTTCGACCGTAACAGCTCGCGGCCAAAACAGAATGAGTGGCATAGCGAAAGTCGAAGATTCGGTCGAAATCACTTCCCAAATGGCTAAGATATCCAAATGTCTTGACTTTCCTGTTCCACGACGAATTCGAGTGGTGGAGGGGGTTTGTCACCAAGCTCGGTGGATTCCAACCCAACAGGGGAAATGGGACTGGGGTGCATAAATGCCGGGGTACGACGGAATGCAGGAATGGAAAGTGCCTTGCAATCTAAGCAACTCTGCTGCAGTCATTCGAATGACTCCTCTACATTCATTCGAATGAATCCCTAGCATTCGAATGAGTATTCGAAAGACTCCTTGGCATTCGAATGAGCGTTCGAATGAATCCTGAAGTGTTCTTCCTTAAGTGTTCCAGCACTCCTCCCCCCTTGTTCCCGGCTCCCTTCCACTCTTGGGAACTCGTATACACCTCCCCCTTTTGCTTCCTTTCCCTCTGGTACTTACCGGCTTGCCTAGGCTACAGGGTTGCCCGATCAATGCCGTAATCACCACTTTTTCCAGGGTTTCGATAGGCCGTGGCCGCTTGCAATCCTTCAAAAAACCTGCAAAAACCCCAACCATAAGTAACGTTGTGCGTCGTCTCTTCCGCGCGACATGGCTGCCCACTGACAACTGCGAACCCTGAGGTGATTAGCCTCGAAGAACCCGATGCTCACTGGTCTAGCATATTTCGACTCGTCAAGTGCGCACCGAATTCATGCCCGAAAGCATAGTGCGGCTCAGTCCTCAGGCTCCATTGGACCAAACTGCTCTGATACCAAATGAAACACCCTAGCTAGTCGGCTTATGCTTAAGTCATAGGCTTTCTGTCTAGGTGGTGCTCTTCTGGTGCTGTGAACCCTTATGATTCTATATCTGGCTTTTAAAATTAGGGTTTATAAAATAACGGGCCAATTTAAAACTTCTTCCAGTCGTACTAAGGAAAATAACGAGCCATACGCCTCATATATCATATAAGGATAACAAGAAGAGAATAAAGGAAACACGAGTACATAGCTGGCGTACGGCGAGTACCCGAAGAAAATACACATACGGGCCTAAAGAAAACACACATAATTATACATCGATATCATAAGGAGTATCTTGTCCTGCTATGGACATACATATCCAACATCAGTCTATATACAATGATACATATATACAATACTACCGGTGAACGAAAGCCTACGCACACGGATGAGTACTACTCATTGCGTGTACGGCACTGCTACGACTGCAACTCTAGCGGGGTCCTGTCACAACTACTCATCTGAGTCCTCCTCTCGCTCCCCGGGATGCACCTCGTCATCGCTGGAGATATCCGTCACTGCAGTGAACTCTCGGGGTACAAATCTGCGAGGTCGCCTTGGGAGGATGTAACACCCTAGCTCGCTAGCTTACTCTGAAGTCGCAAACTTGCTTGCTAGGTTGTTATCTGCTTTGGTGGGGATAATACTTAGTCCCATTTATATTTTTAAAAATATTGCTACCCAAAATATGGACCAAATTTAACTTTCTTTATACCTCTCATAGAGTAAATTAGGAGCCTTATCGCGTTAGAGCATGCATTCCGAGCGAAAACATAGCATGTTTAACGATAAATAAAGATATCATTAGTACCCGCCAAGATAACAAACAACGGTCCTTCATACATTCATAAGCAATATATAAATAGTATTATAAGTAGTAAGCACGAATATCACATAAAAGTACAAATACACATATATCATCTACTAGCAAATCGTCTGATCTTCAGCTGTCCTCCCTTGGGAGGGTTCTATCTCTTGTAGCTCCTCTCCTCGTTCCTCGTGTTGCCTGCCCCGCAATGACGTCTTCTCTATCCTCGTCGTGCTCACCTGGAACCATAAAGGAGTGGGGGATGAGAACACTGGGTTCTCAGTGGGGTACCTCTGGTCTTGCTACTTGTATTACACTCAATTATGATTCCGCCACTCAGGGGGTCTCTAAGTGTCACAGTTATACTATGTCCCTACCTTTTATTAAAATCCATACTAAGCCTGAGCAGCTTTATCTAATTTACTAGGTGACTGGGGAACCTATTCTTCATTACTAAGTCGTCTGTTCTCTATCTTACTTCCTAAGTCACACATCACCACATATTTCACATAATCACATAATCACATAATAAGCTTCTTTTCTTTTTCCTTTCCTTTCCTTTCTTTTCCTTTTCCTTTTGTAAAACCATTTTCCATGACACATAATCACATAACATTCATCATTCCAGTCCATTCCAATTACAGTTCATATGCATTAAACATAAAGCCATAGTTCATAACCTTTGTCTTACCTTAGAAAGCCTTGAACATAAATTCTTAATTCATGATATTTAACATACTTAGTAAAATCAGTAGATCCATGGATAATTGCAAGTAGTATAAAAATTATGTTTTAAGCAAAGTTTTATGTTCAGAAAATAACAAGTTTCGAAAAGAGGAAATCTGTCTTCGTTCAGGGCACTCAGCGCATAGGGTATATCGCTCAGCGCTGAAGACCGCTCAGCGAAAGCCCTGGCCGCTCAGCGGGTCCTGACGAATTTCAGCCCCTAATTCTTGCAATTTTCCATGTTCTATAAGGTCTCTAACCATCAAGCCTCAAAGCATTTTTTTCCAGCAATCCTTATTCACTTCTAACAACCATAAACATACATCAAATTTTCCAAAATCATTTCCATAACAAATCAAACCACAAGCTCATGCTTTCCTAACCTATGTTCATGTAACATATAACATCTCTAGCACTTAGAACACATATTCACATAACCTCCATAACCATTCATCAAGGAAAACAACCCTAGAAAGAACCTAACCTATCCTAGCATACATAGCACAAGAATATCATTAAACATCTTAAGCCACATAGACAGTGGTTATGTCAGGTTTACCCACCGTTACCCCAGTTCTGACGGTTCCTGCTTGCTCCTAGCTTGCTTGGACGCCTCCTAGCTCCTCCTGGCCGAATTTCCTACAGCTTTCCTTTGGTTTTTAGAGGGATTTTCGTGGTCTAGGGTTAGGGGGTTACTGGAGGAAAGTGAACTAGGTTTAAGGCAGGCGGTGTCTAGTTCTCCAATTTGACCGAACAGCAGTCGATTGGGCAAACGGACAGAGTTCTGGCAAGGATTCCAATTTTTCATGTCAATTTTGGTTTTGGGGAGGGGTATTTATAGCCCAAGGGCTGAATGCCATTTTACCATTTTACCCTTGGCAAAAATTACCAAAATGCCTTTTTAATTTCATTTTCTAATTATTTAATTAGTTTGGATAATCATCAAGTCAAATCAAGTCAAATCAATGAATATTTAATTATTTTTCTTGAAAAATCTGCCTCCCCACGTGCTAAATGAGATTGGGTCCCACCTCGGTCCCATTTCGCTTGTTTTTTATCGTTCGCAATTCTGGTGCGTCGCGCACAGTCGTCCGAAAAGTATTCTGCTTATACCGTCGCAATCCTCTAATTTCTCTCTTCCCAAGAATATTATTTTTAGAAGGTGTTTGTGAATTTTTCTCCAGAGGAGTATTTTTCACAGATACCTTTAATACATCGTTAAGTTCCCGCGTCTGCAGACAACCGTTCCGCTTGCGGTTTCGCTGTCTCCCAAACTTCCCAATAAGGTTGTGGGGCTAATCTAAGGTACTTGGGACTTTCTCCCGGTACAAGTTGGATTCTCAGAGACTTGAGACTCTCCGCTCAATTCTACTGGCTAGATGAAGCTAAACATGACTATTCTAGTGTCTGCGGAATCGTCCGAAATTGACCCGATTTCCGTTTTTCCGACACTTTAAGTTTTCCATCCATCTCTAGGGGTCAAGAGGAATCGTTTGAGTGTCAGCAGAATTTGGAAATACCAAACAGAATAATTTCTACAGACACTTAAGTCCTAGGTACTCAGGCTTATACCTTCCTGACGTCTCCAGCGTGGCTAGCGTTCCTGGGCATCCTCTTTTATTCCTAAGCTCCTTGGTACTCTATACTCCTTTTATGCCTTCCAGATTCTCCGTAACTCCGCACTTATCCACCTGAGCCGCATAGTCCCGCACATCCAGTGCTTGGCGGACACCTATAGCTTACGCTTCCAACCTCTGATGGAGTTCGTTCACGAGTTTATTATGCGAAATCTTTGCTAAGGAAAACTGGGATGTTACATTCCACCCCCCTTAGAAAAATTTTGCCCTCGAAATTTCCAGATGCTTGTCATGACCCTATTGTCTCTTTTGCTTAGGGATGGATGGTTGCGTGCTTGGTAATCGAGTTGCATCCGGGTCTCCTGATCATGAGGGTATAATTCCTCCTTACCCCTGAATTCACTCTTTGGACTTCCTTCTTCTCATCCCTTCCATCCTGATCTTACGGTGGTTCCTTAGTTTGCGAGTTCTTGGGTAAATGTCTCATTGTCTGGGTTTACCAAGCTTTTCGTCATACCCAAGATATATCCAAACATTTCTTATTCTGTCTTGGTAGGGTTACGCGGGTCACTTTTCTCCTATGGTGGGGTATCGGTCATTATCCTTTAGCGTAACTGAGTCCAGACTTGCGTTGGGTCTTTTCGTCTCATGTCTACTCCAGGTTATTATGGAAATTAAAGTTGGAAGGATTGTCCTCCCTTTTCTTTGGTATGACTAACTTATGCTTTATCTTAGTTACCAGAATTGTCCCGTTCACTCGAACCTCCTGTCGCCTTTAACCGCTGTCATCTCCCACGACACTCCAATACTGATTCGGCCTCTCCGATATCTGCGGTACACTTAAGCCCTCAGAGACTCTTTTCATATGAGCCTTAGTATACCCATCCGACTTATCCAAAGTTTGGTAATTTATACTTTACCCAGCTCTCCGTTTTCTCCACTAGTTGTTCTAACACCTTTTGCTATTGCTCTTGGCTCCATGATTCAGGTGTATCCCTTCCAATACAATTCTGTGATTCGTTCTTTAGCTAGAGCAGGTTCCAGGTTTGTATTTGGTCTTTAATTGTGGCGGAGATTACATTCGAAGGGATTGCTCCCTTTTTAAACCTTGGGATAGTCTCCGCGACAACCACCTTCTGTTTCTTTTAGTTTCCCATAACAATCCCTTGCCATCTTAACTTCTGCAATTCCAACTTAAGTCTTTACAGGTGCTCCCTTTTTTGTCTAAACTTTATCACATACACCTAACTTCTCAAACTTCGTAAGGTGGACTCCACCAGCTCGGTTCCCTTGTATTAATGCCCATGTTTTAGCTCATTGGGGGTCTTATGTTTTCCCCCAATATGTATTAAGGTGACGGCTGTTCAGTGTAACTTTGGTCAATTCGAGCTTGTACTCACTTACAGGGACCTACTCGTATTCCCTTATACTCCTGTTACATCTTTGATCCTCCAAGATATGATCTTCCGGAATTTTCATACACACTCAATTTCCTTAACACCTTCGTTGTACTTCATACACTACTTGTTCATCTGTTCCGTATCCCCTGACTGTAAGCCTGTCCAATAACATGGTGATGAACAAAAAGATGAACAACCTTCATTAATCCCTTGGTGGTTGTTCTAGTCAACTCTTCGTTCTCCTTCTTTGCATGCTAGGTTCCTCTAGGCACGAGATCCGTTTAAATACCCGTTCACCGTGGATGTAGGGTTGCTTTTACTCGGGGAGAACTGCTACCCCGCTTTTCTTTCCTTCATGTTTTACCCTTTGCCCAAGTTCCACCGACTTCCTCATTACTTATGTTTTCCCTCATTCTTCTAGCTTCCACTTCCTTTATATTTTCTTTTGATTACTCATCTACACACCAACCTCAGTGGTCCAGCCCTCTCTTAGTTTCCAAAAACGGTGGTTTCACTTCCACTAATTCTTCCTCCAACTTCCAAGGGTGGGCAGCAGATCTTGAGCATAATAGGAGAACTTGTAAACTTCTCCTGACGAACCCAATTGGGCTTGTCCACCTACTACGACTGCATGACTTCCATAACACACAGTAAGACGGAGGGAAGGTTTTGTCTCTAGGTGTCTTTCTTTTCTCTCTTTCCGAGAGTAGAACGTTCGATCTTGACCTAGGGATCCTTCCCCGAAATTCATAGAGGTAGAAGGAACGAATTCAAGGAGGCAAAGAAATTTGGGGTCCTTCCCAAAGAATTCTTATGGGGTGGAAACACATGTCGTAGGGAGGGAATGTTAATCAAGGAGGAACAAGGATGGTCCTTGATTAGGAGTTTCCTTTCCTTTTCATTACTGAGAATTAAATTGCAGAGAGGCACTTAGCAGAATGCTAAGTTTCTCGGGAATAACGGATAACAGAGTCCACTCCGCACTCGCTATCTAGCCTTGAATACACTTAACAAGACACAGAGTTAGCATGTTCCTGGAAAATGCAACAGTTGCAGGAAAGCAAAGCGATGGAGCGCATCATGCCACACTACTCCTTGCCTTGAAAGACAAGACTGAGTGCATGGCGATTTATTCTGAACATGCACAAGGAACAATGATAAATCAGTGTTCTGGTACCTGCGAACCCTGATTTATGCACTTGGGCCTTATACATAAAGGTGTATACTATACTTATACATCGGGGAATTAACAAAGGAAGATGCTCATAAGCATAGATAAGCTCAGTCCTCAGGCTCCAAAGGACTAAACTGCTCTGATACCAAATGTAACACCCTAGCTTGCTAGCTTACGCTTAAGTCGCAAACTTGCTTGCCAGGTTGTTATCTGCTTTGGTGGGGATAATACTTAGTCCCATTTATATTTTTAAAAATATTGCTACCCAAAATATGGACCAAATTTAACTTTCTTTAGGAGCCTTATCGCGTTAGAGCATGCATTGCGAGCGGAAACATAGCATGTTTAACGATAAATAAAGATATCATTAGTACCCGCCAAGATAACAAACAACGGTCCTTCATACATTCATAAGCAATATATAAATAGTATTATAAGTAGTAAGCACGAATATCACATAAAAGTACAAATACACATATATCATCTACTAGCAAATCGTCTGATCTTCAGCTGTCCTCCCTTGGGAGGGTTCTATCTCCTGTAGCTCCTCTCCTCGTTCCTCGTGTTGCCTGCCCCGCGATGACGTCTTCTCTATCCTCGTCGTGCTCACCTGGAACCATAAAGGAGTGGGGGATGAGAACACTGGGTTCTCAGTGGGGTACCTCTGGTCTTGCTACTTGTATTACACTCAATTATGATTCCGCCGCTCAGGGGGTCTCTAAGTGTCACAGTTATACTATGTCCCTACCTTTTATTAAAATCCATACTAAGCATGAGCAGCTTTATCTAATTTACTAGGTGACTGGGGAACCTATTCTTCATTACTAAGTCGTCTGTTCTCTATCTTACTTCCTAAGTCACACATCACCACATATTTCACATAATCACATAATAAGCTTCAGTGCGCGTCCACTTATAACCGTGCCCATTTTAATTATAAGCTTCTTCGCACCTCCACTTATGTACAGTTATATCACTTAGAGCACATACTTCAAGCTCAACCCCCCGTAACGGTGGCCTACCGCGACAGGCTTCGTTAGCGTCTCAGTACCATGAGGACTGGCAGCGCTTAACCTCAGTAGCTCACGATAAGAGAGTCCATCCTCATGCTAGGGATGGCGAGGGGACCCTACCCCATCCTTATGCTAGGGACAAGGCATGCCCAGGGTTCAGCTTGCCTTTCCTGCCGGCTAGTAGCACAGCTAGGAAAAGATTCCTTTTTCCTTTCCTTTTCCTTTTCGGGACTTAGTGACGTCATGGCCGATACCTTTCCTTTTCCTTTCCTTTCTTTTCTTTTTCCTTTCCTTTCCTTTCTTTTCCTTTTCCTTTTGTAAAACCATTTTCCATGACACATAATCACATAACATTCATCATTCCAGTCCATTCCAATTACAGTTCATATGCATTAAACATAAAGCCTTAGTTCATAACCTTTGTCTTACCTTAGAGAGCCTTGAACATAAATTCTTAATTCATGATATTTAACATAATTAGTAAAATCAGTAGATCCATGGATAATTGCAAGCAGTATAAAAATTATGTTTTAAGCAAAGTTTTATGTTCAGAAAATAACAAGTTTCGAAAAGAGGAAATCTGTCTTCGTTCAGGGCGCTCAGCGCATAGGGTATATCGCTCAGCGCTGAAGACCGCTCAGCGAAAGCCCTAGCCGCTCAGCGGGTCCTGACGAATTTCAGCCCCTAACTCTTGCAATTTTCCATGTTCTCTAAGGTCTCTAACCATCAAGCCTCAAAGCATTTTTTTCCAGCAGTCCTTATTCATTTCTAACAACCATAAACATACATCAAATTTTCCAAAATCATTTCGATAACAAATCAAACCACAAGCTCGTGCTTTCCTAACCTATGTTCATGTAACATATAGCATCTCTAGCACTTAGAGAACATATTCACATAACCTCCATAACCATTCATCAAGGAAAACAACCCTAGCAAGAACGTAACCTATCCTAGCATACATAGCACAATAATATCATCAAACATCTTAAGCCACATAGACAGTGGTTATGTCAGGTTTACCCACCGTTACCTCGGTTCTGACGGTTCCTACTTGCTCCTAGCTTGCTTGGACGCCTCCTAGCTCCTCCTGGCCGAATTTCCTGCAGCTTTCCTTTGGGTTTTAGAGGGTTTTTCGTGGTCTAGGGTTAGGGGGTTCCTGGAGGAAAGTGAACTGGGTTTAAGGCAGTCGGTGTCTAGGTCTCTGGTTTGACCGAACAGCAGTCGATTGGGTAAACGGACAGAGTTCTGGCAAGGATTCCAATTTTTCATGTAAATTTCGGTTTTGGGGAGGGGTATTTATAGCCCAAGGGCAGAATGCCCATTTTACCATTTTACCCTTGGCAAAAATTACCAAAATGTCCTTTTTAATTTCATTTTCTAATTATTTAATTAGTTTGGATAATCATCAAGTCAAATCAATGAATATTTAATTATTTTTCTTGAAAAATCTGCCTCCTTACGTGCTAAATCAGATTGGGTCCCACTTCGGTCCCGTTTTGCTCGTTTTTGATCGTTCGCAGTTCTGGTGTCGCGCACGGTCGTCCGAAAAATATTTTGCTTATACCGTCGCGATCCTCTAATTTCTCTCTTCCCAAGAATATTATTTTTAGACGATTTTTGTGAATTTTTCTCCGAAAGAGTATTTTTCACAGATACCTTTAATACATCGTTAAGTTCCCGCGTCTGCGAACAACCGTTCCGCTTGCAGTTTCGCTGTCTCCCAAACTTCCCAATAAGGTTGTGGGGCTAATCTAAGGTACTTGGGACTTTCTCTCGGTACAAGTTGGATTCCTATAGACTTGAGACTCTCTGCTCAATTCTACTGGCTAGACGGGGCTAAATGGGACTGTTCTAGTGTCTGCGGAATCGTTCGAAACTAACCCGATTTCCGTTTTTCCGACACTTTAAGTTTTTCATCCATCTCTAGGGGTCGAAGGAATCATTTGAGTGTCAGCAGAATTTGGAAATACCAAACAGAATAATTTCTACAAACACTCAAGTCCTAGGTACTTAGGCTTATACCTTCCTGACGTCTCCAGCGTGGCTAGCGTTCCTGGGCATCCTCTTTTATTCCTAAGCTCCTTGGTACTCTATACTCCTTTTATGCCTTCCAGATTCTCCCTAACTCCGCACTTATCCACCTGAGCCGCATAGTCCCGCACATCCAGTGCTTGGCAGACACCTACAGCTCACGCTTCCAACCTCTGATGGAGTTCGTTCACGAGTTTATTATGCGAAATCTTTGCTAAGGAAAACAGGGATGTTACAGAGGCGTAACTGGCTCTGGGTCTGTAGCTGGCACGGGCACCGGCTGTGGCTCTGGCCTCGGTGGTGGAGGACTGTTTTCTCCGTCGACGTGGATCGGCTCGCGGATGCTGCTACCTGGACCATCCTCAATCCAAATAGGGCACATGGGGGAAGATCCTAGCCCTCGAAGTCTACGGCGGGACTGCTCCGAACTCTTTCCAGGTAGGTTTGCAGGAGCGAACGTGCTGGTCTCCAGTAGAGTATAGGTGCGGTAGTTGCGTTGCCTTGAACGCGTGAACAACCATACATCCTTAGGAGGCGGCGAGGATATGTCTGCGAACTGGAGTCATACACGAGTGGGAGTAAGAACGACTTCATTCTTAGTGGAAAACTCGGCGTGGATGCTATAGTTCAATTACTCGGGCAGAGTCCAGGCCACTCAGGAAAACCTCTACGTGTCATGCATACTAGACTCCTACTGTTTATTATCTTTGGCCTACGTCCTGAGCAGCTTTATCTAAGTTACTATGTGATTGGATCTCTATTCTTGTCATTGCCTGGGCTTCGTGCTCATTAATCGTACGTTGCTACTGATGACATACTATTCGTCTTGGGTCGTTCCCTTGACGATATATAATTCATGAACAGTTATGCATAATACTTAAACAAATATACATACATACTTATCATCATATCATCAATCATCAATTCATACATTTAATCACACAGTGCATGAGGGGATCTGGGGATCTCTTACGCGCTCTGTGGCTGCGTCCTACTTAGTCCTTTTACACCTTTGTAACCGTGGCCTCAGATTACAACCTCTTTCTTGCCATTATTATATCGACTCGGCAGTGTTCTTTACCAGTATGGTAGCTAACCATGCAAAGCTCATAGGAAGTAATCATCGAATAGAATAAGTGCAACCACCCTCTCTTTCTAGAGTGGCGAGGGATCAAACCTATGAGTGATCAGGCGTGGGCACGTTTAGATCGGCCCTATGACTGGATCCGATTTCTTTTTCCTCTTTAAGTGGGGCCCCTTAGTTCTCATTTCATTTGTACAGACCTATGCCTATTTTACATGTCTGGGCCTATGTCCGCTTCTTATCGTGATCAGGTCTCTTTACCTGCGTTGTTCATAACCAGTTCATCTTGCTGAATTGGCGAGGGGCGTGTCTATAAGACTTTGCCAAGAGAATAGGGATTTCCTAATCATATAACTACTGACTCTGACTAAGGCCAGCCGAATCCTTGGTGATTGGGGCCTTAGTTCTCTGCTTTATTCCCTAGGATTCAGTTATGCACCTTTAAGATCTTCGTGATACCTCTAGTGATCTAAGGTCGTCCTAACTCCTATGACGGCCATCTCCTCATGATGCATGCTTTCATATACCAAAATAGACATACCCTGACTCATTGGACTCCTTGGAACCACTAAAATCTCAAGTCCTTCAGGATTCATTCGAATGTCTAGGGTTTCATTCGAATGAATTCCTGCGAGTTCTTTCATTCGATTGAAATTGGGATTCAGTCGATTGAAAACCTTCCGAGTTCTTTCATTCGAATGAACTTGGGATTCAATCGATTGAAACCGAGGTTTTTCTTTCATTCGATTGAATAAGAATTCAATCGATTGAAAGCTCAAAATTGGCTTTCATCCGATTGAAAACTCCATTCAATCGATTGAAAGCTGATTGAAGAGGGTCCCGAGACTTCAGTTCTCATTTTTCTCCAGAAGTTTACTATTCCTAGGGTTCCAATCAGTACAGTTATGCATTTCATTCATCAAGATTTTCCAAAACCCTTCTCATCCTACACTTCCCCAAAATACTACTAAACATTTATACAGTCCAATGCACAGAATAATACATGCACAGTCAAAACTTAAACCACATAGACAGTGGGCTTTAGAGTTACCCACATCCGATGGAGACTCTAACTGGATAACTTCGATGCTCACAATTTCCTGATCGCTACGGCATGCTCCGGTGATTTTTCTGGGACTCCCGCAAGAAACTGAGATGTGTCAGAACGGGACTAACGTTTGTGAAAGTGACCGAAAGCTACGTAAATTTTCTTAGGGTAACTTGGCTATTTATAACCACTGAGGCCCCCTTTTTCCTTTTTTTTTTCTCTTTTCCTTTTTCCTTTTTATTACTTTCTGTTACTTTTATTTATTTATTTATTTATTTATTTATTTTTAATATATGAAAATATCTCCTGATGGAGATAGAAACCTCACTAGGACCGATTCTGGTTTCGTTTGGTCGCATTTTGTCCGATTTATCCCCCCTCCGGTTGTCCTAAAAATATTCCTGACGTACCGTTGTGATCCATAAATTTTTCCGTTCAGGGATTTTCGCCATTCTTGCCTAGCCAAGAACTACCACCGGGGGTTTCCAGTATCTCAAACCTTTCCCCCATTCGAGCCGAAACTCGTCCGACGGCTCCGAAAAATTTATAGGGTCCCGAAACCTAGTCGCTTACCCTTCCATCTTCTGAGGATTTGGAGGTTTAATTTCCCGTCTCGTAATTTCTCCATGCCTCTTGGCCGTTTTTATGGCGCAGCCGACGAGCTTCACGGACCGGACGAATTTGGGATGTTACTGATAAGTGCCTAATTTACGTAATTCTTACTAATTAAAATGGCACTTATCCGTTTATGTTTTAACAAATTACCTAAATAAAGTTTTATGTTTTGTAGGTTTACAACATATTATGGAAGATGGATACAAGAATAATAATGAAGATTAATCCCTAGAAGAATAAAGCAAAAAAGGCAAAAGAGGACAAACGAGCAAAAAGGACACAAATCAGACAAGGACCGCTCAGCGGACAGCAAGTACCGCTCAGCGGTTGAGGAGAAACCGCTCAGCGGACAAGACCTTACCGCTCAGTGGTTAAAGCTTCTAGAATGAGTCCACCGCCAGCATTTATTGCGCCAGGCTGGAGCTACCACGAATCTCGGCGCCGCCTGCAAGCCGCAACGGCATTAATTGAAGCCGCGTAAGCCACCATTTTTACCCTAACCGCTCAGCGGCGGTACCCTAACCGCTGAGTGGTCCACCCAAAATTTTCCTATAAAAAGAGGGGGGCCGAGGCATTTAAAAACCATCCTTCATCCCCCCTCCTTTACCACTATTTTCGCCCATTCCCTTCCATTTTCTATACTTCCTTAAGCTAGGGTTAGGTAGGAAACTAGGGTTTAGAAGCTTTCCTTAACGGNAGCTTCACGGACCGGACGAATTTGGGATGTTACTGATAAGTGCCTAATTTACGTAATTCTTACTAATTAAAATGGCACTTATCCGTTTATGTTTTAACAAATTACCTAAATAAAGTTTTATGTTTTGTAGGTTTACAACATATTATGGAAGATGGATACAAGAATAATAATGAAGATTAATCCCTAGAAGAATAAAGCAAAAAAGGCAAAAGAGGACAAACGAGCAAAAAGGACACAAATCAGACAAGGACCGCTCAGCGGACAGCAAGTACCGCTCAGCGGTTGAGGAGAAACCGCTCAGCGGACAAGACCTTACCGCTCAGTGGTTAAAGCTTCTAGAATGAGTCCACCGCCAGCATTTATTGCGCCAGGCTGGAGCTACCACGAATCTCGGCGCCGCCTGCAAGCCGCAACGGCATTAATTGAAGCCGCGTAAGCCACCATTTTTGACCTAACCGCTCAGCGGCGGTACCCTAACCGCTGAGTGGTCCACCCAAAATTTTCCTATAAATAGAGGGGGGCCGAGGCATTTAAAAACCATCCTTCATCCCCCCTCCTTTACCACTATTTTCGCCCATTCCCTTCCATTTTCTATACTTCCTTAAGCTAGGGTTAGGTAGGAAACTAGGGTTTAGAAGCTTTCCTTAACGGAAGTGCTGCCGGATTCTCAACGGTTGTGAACCGTGGTGGGTGTGTGGAGGCATTTCACCACTCTTCTCAACCAACCATTGCTCTAAACCTCTGTAAGTTGTAATCTATCCATGACAATGGATAGCTAACTTCTTCTTTGTTGGGATTTGATGCGTTGTATTGCTTTAATGTATCCGTCTTTATTCATGAGTATGATTCTATGATGTTCTATGATTTTTATGATTGATCTTGCACCTAACGCTAACTTTTGTTTAGTGCTTTGATTCTTAACTTGAAACTTATTTGTTTAAGTGAAAACTATCCTAAGTAAGTTACTAACCAAGTTAAGTTCAATCTTGCTATTCTTAAAGTTTGATTTAACGTTTAAATGTTGCGGACGTAAGTTACCATCATTTAATCTGACCTAGATCAATTCATTTAGTTCTTAACCGCCATAACTGGAAACCAAGAACTAATCGCTTTAACACCTGTATTACGTCAAGGTACTTTGTTAAATTTGTGCAAGGAAATTGGCAATCTAATAAAGGAACTTGTGATCTTAACATGCTCAAATGAGATGATTAAGTTAAGAACTGGTGGCGATAAAATCGAACGAACTCATAGATCATATTAACTGAGTTATTGGTTACATTAAAAGTAATATTACAATTCAAATCCCAACATCTTTCTCTACTTGCCTAAACTTAAGTTCATTATCGTTTTATATTTTATTCTATTTACAAATCATTTCTTTGTTAAATTTACTTAAAACAAACCAAATCACTTCCTATAAAGCTTAACATAGTATCAATCAAAGATCGTTGTTTTAATCACAATCTCTGTGGATACGATAATACCCGACTTTACTGCAATTGGATCCCTCAAGGATCTGAAAGCTTTAAAAAGGATATTTTAAATTAACGAGAGTACAAACCATTGCGGAAAAAGCTTTCATCAATTTTGGTGCCGTTGCCGGGGATTGTGCCAATTAAAACACCACTTTGATTGACTATTTTTAAGCTTTTGTTTGTAACCCTTTTTATTCTTTTAAGATTATTGTTGTTCTAACCCCTTTGCAAGACTTTGCGATCTTTGTATGCGAAAGAAAACTCCTGCAGACCAACTTTTATTCGATCCAGAAATAGAAGCAACCGCCAGGAGAAATCGACGCGAAGCAAGGAGAGCTCAAGCCCTAGCAAAGGCGGTGGAAGAAAAAGAACATTCTTCATCTTCTTCAGATTCAGAAAAAATGTCAGAAGCCAGAGGAGGAACTGTTGGAACTGGACAAAGCCAAGGCTTTGTCAACATTATTCCAAGGAACATCATTCGAATGGGGAGAACAACCGGGACACAACGAATGCCACAACTGCAACCAGGTTTGGTCCAACTAATGCATGCTAACCCTTTTGCAGGTTTAGACCATGAAGATCCCTATTCTCATCTCACCAAATTCTATGAGCTATGTGGAACCGCGGCGTTGTCTGAGGCAGATGAAGAGGCAATTTTTCTAAGGCTGTTTCCATTAACTTTGATAGGAAAGGCAAAAGAATGGCTGCTCGACCAACCCCAGACTGTTCTTTCCAACTGGGACCAGTTAGAAGAAAGATTCTGTTCAAGGTACTTTTCTCAATCGAAATTTATGGACTTAAAGACTGCTATTGCTACTTTTGTGCAGGCACCAAACGAAAGCCTGTGTGAGGCGTGGAAGCTGTACAAATCAATGTTGAGAAGGTGCCCAAACCATGGATTTGATGCCAGAACTCAAATCCATATTTTTAGAAATGGCTTGCAACAACAGCATAAGCTTATGCTGGATGCGGCGGCTGGTGGACAGATAATGTCCAAAACACCAGATGAGGCCATAGCTATCATCGAATCCATGGCCCTAACAGATCAGCAAGGGCAATATAGCAGAGGTCCCGTAAGGAAATGAGGTATGTTAGAACTGGGCACAAATGATGCCAGCTCAAAACAGGAAACTATAACAACAACTGGATGAAATGAAGAAAATGCTAAGTGAGTTGCCGAAACAGTGGAAGGAAAGCCAGTCAACCAAAAGGCACTAGGTATTTCAATGTGAGTTTTGTTTTGGTGATCACCCAACTGGCTATTGTGAGTGAAGGGTAGAGGAAGCACAGTTTGTCAATAATCAACAAAGGCCATACCAGCAATTTCCAAGGAGTCAGAATTACCAACCTTGGAGACAAGAGCAGGCCCGTCCAATAGAGCATCACTTCCCTATCAAAACCAGCAATTCCAGCCCCCACATTAGATTCCTACTCAACAACAAACCAACTCTAAGCTGGAGGACACGCTTACACAATTTATGCAGATGTCCATGGCCAACCAAAGGAACACAGATGCTTCAATCAAAAACTTAGAGATCCAAGTAGGCTAGTTGGCCAAAGACATGGCAGAAATCAAGAAGGGGACATTTTCCGCCAACACCGAGCCCAATCCAAAGGAGTCATGCAAGGCGATCATGACTCGTAGTAGGAAATTGCAGCAACCCCAAAACTCTGAGGTTCGTGATGAGGAAGGTTTAGTTGAAAAAGAGTATGGAAAAGAAAAAGAAAAAAAAGAGAAGAGAAGAAAGAGATGAGGAGGAAAAAAATAAAAATGTAAATAAAGAAAAAGAAAAAGAAAAAAATCAAGGAAAGGAAGAGGAGAAGGAAGTCAAGAAAGAAAAGATGCTGATTAAAGAGAAGCCCCTTCCTTATCCAAAAACTCCATCTAAACTTGACAAGGAAAGGCAATTTGCAAGGTTTATGGATATTTTTAAAAGATTACAAATTAATATTCCATTTGCCGAAGCACTAGAGCAAATGCCCACCTATGCTAAGTTTATGAAGGAGTTGTTAACCAGAAAAAGGAAGTATCAAGAAGAGGAGGTTGTACATTTAGGAGAAAATTGTAGTGCAATAATTCAAAACTTCATCCCCCACAAATTAACAGATCCTGGGAGCGTCACAATTACTGTTGTCATTGGGAATGTGTCGGTAGGTAAGGCTCTAATTGATCTAGGAGCCAGTGTCAATTTAATGCCACTCTCCATGATGAAGAGAGTAGGTGGCATGGAGCTGAAGCCTACTAGAATGTCACTCCAGTTAGCAGATAGATCAATCAAGTATCCAAAGGGAGTAGCTAAAGATGTTCTAGTTAAAGTGGATAAATTTTTTATCCCTGCTGACTTTGTAGTGATAGACATTTCTGAAGACACAGATGTTCCGATTATTCTAGGAAGGCCATTCATGAGAACAGCAAAGATGGGAATTGACATGGATGAAGGGAAGCTCAAGATCAAGGTCCATGATGACGGGGTGCAATTCGATATTTTTGAGGCTTTACAACATCCTAAGGACAAAGGCCAGTGCTTCTAGATAGATCTACTTGATGAAGCTATAGCAAAGGTTGAACAAAAACCTCAAGAAGTAGATCCTCTAGAAATGGCACTAATAGATAGTTCAGCCCAATTTACTAAGGAAGAGGAGACCGAAATTGAAGCTTTTCTAATGAGTTTGGAAGCAACCCCTACTCTACCTCAGGAACAAGAAGCACCAGAGGAAATCCGGAGAAAAGCTGATGAAAAGAAAGAAGGTAAGCAACTGGAACTTAAACCTTTACCCCCTAACTTAAAATATGTCTTTTTGCAGGGAAAGGATGAAAAACCAGTGATCATCAGCAACTCGTTATCTCAAGAAGAAGAAGAACAAGTAATTAAAGTTTTGGAAGATAATCAACAAGCCCTGGGATGGACCCTAGCTGACCTTAAAGGTATTAGTCCGTCTTACTGTATGCATAAAATCCGTATGGAGGATAACTATAAACCAGTAAGACAGCCGCAGAGAAGATTGAATCCAACTAAGAAGGAGGTGGTCCACAAAGAGGTAGTAAAACTACTAGATGCAGGTATGATCTACCCAATTTCTGACAGCCCTTGGGTAAGTCCTGTACAGGTAGTACCAAAAAAAGGTGGCATCACTGTAATCTCAAATGATAAAAATGAACTAATCCCAACTAGGACTGTTACTAGTTGGCGCATGTGCATTGATTACATGAAACTGAATAAAGCCACAAGGAAAGACCACTTCCCACTTCCTTTTATGGATCAAATGCTAGAAAAGCTCGCAGGACAAGCCTATTATTGCTTCTTGGATGGATATTCCGGATACAACCAGATCACTGTTGATCCCAAAGACCAGGAAAAAACCGCTTTTACATGTCCCTTTGGCATCTTTGCTTATAGAAAAATGCCTTTTGGATTATGTAATGCGCCAGCTACTTTTCAAAGATGCATGCTTGCAATCTTTGCTGATATGATTGAAAAGAGCTTGGAGGTTTTTATGGATGATTTTTCTGTCTTTGGATCCTCGTTTGATCACTGCTTGCATAATCCGGACGCTGTGCTAAAAAGATGTGTGGAAACAAACTTGGTTCTAAACTGGGAGAAATGTCACTTTATGGTGACGGAAGGCATTGTGCTCGGACACAAAGTCTCGGCACATGGCATAGAGGTGGACAGAGCCAAGATCGATGTTATTGAAAAGCTACCACCCCCAGTCAATGTCAAAGGAATCAGAAGTTTCCTCGGCCATGCCGGATTTTACCGGAGATTCATCAAGGACTTCTCCAAAATTGCCAAACCATTAACCAACCTCTTAAACAAGGATATTACTTTTTAATTTTACTGATGAATGTTTGTTTGCTTTTGAAAAATTAAAATCTAGCCTGACCACTATTCCCGTAATCACAGCACCTGATTGGAATAGTGATTTTGAATTAATGTGCGATGCTAGTGATTATGCTGTGGGAGCTGTTTTAGGTCAGAGGAAAAACAAAGTATTCCATGCAATACATTATGGTAGTAAGGTTCTAAATGATGCACAAATTAATTATGCAACCACAGAAAAAGAATTGCTAGCAATAGTGTTTGCATTGGAAAAATTTAGGAGTTATTTAATTGGCTCAAAGTAATAGTTTATACAGACCATGCAGCCATTAAATATCTCTTAACAAAACCTGATAGTAAACCTCAACTAATACGGTGGATCCTTTTATTGCAGGAATTTGATCTGGAGATCAAGGACAAGAGTGGAAAAGAAAATTTAGTAGCAGACCACCTTTCCAGATTGAATCATCCGGAGGTAACTATCAAAGAAGGAGAAATTATAGAGGAATTCCCCGATGAGAAGCTGTTTCAAATCAAGGAAAGGCCATGGGCTGGCATGGCCAACTATAAGGCAGTAGGAGTAATCCCTGATGATTTGAACTATCATCAGAAGAAGAAGTTTCTCAGGGATGCTACCTATTTCGTCTGGGATGACCCTTATCTATTTAAGCAAGGACCTGACGGTCTACTAAGGCGATGTGTGGCTTTAGACGAAATCGAGAGCATTTTATGGCACTGCCATAACTCTCCATGCGGAGGCCATTATAATGGAGAGAAGAGTGCCGCCAAAGTCTTTCAATCAGGTTTTTTCTGGCTTACTCTTTTCAAAGATGCATATCTTTATGTTAAAAACTGTGATGCTTGCCAAAGAACTCTTGGGAATGGCAAGAGGAATGAAATGCCTTTACAAAATATAATTGAAGTCGAAGTGTTTGATTGTTAGGGCATGGATTTCATGGGACCTTTCCCATCCTTACTGAACAATGAATACATCTTGGTCGCCGTTGATTATGTTTCTAAATGGGTTGAAGCAATAGCAACCCCGAAGGCTGATGGAAAAACGGTAATTAAATTTTTAAAGAAAAACATTTTTTCCCGTTTTGGCGCACCAAGAGTAATCATAAGTGATGGAGGTTCCCATTTCGTAAACTCACAATTGGCCAAGGCGTTAGAACATTATGGTGTGAGACATAAGGTGGCATTACCTTATCACCCGCAAACCAATGGCCAAGCTGAAGTGTCCAATAGACAGATTAAAAGAATCTTGGAAAAAACTGTTTCAACCTCAAGAAAAGATTGGGCACTTAAACTTGACGATGCTTTATGGGCATATAGAACTGATCTCAAAGCACCAATAGGATTGACTCCATTCCAACTAGTTTATGGAAAAGCATGCCACTTACCAGTTAAATTGGAGCACAAAGCCTATTGGGCTTTGAAATTCTTAAACTTTGATGAGAAACTTGCAAGTGAAAAGCGAAAACTCCAATTGCATCAGTTAGAGGAACTTAGGCTGCAGGCATATGAGTCCAACAAGTTGTACAAAGAAAAAGCAAAGAAATACCATGATAACCACATCCTAAAGAGGAATTTTGAAGAAGGTCAACAAGTATTATTGTTCAATTCTAGGTTAAGATTGTTTCCTGGTAAATTAAGGACTAGATGGGCAGGACCTTTCTTGGTGAAAAAAGTAATGCCTTATGGAGCTGTGGAATTATATGATCCAAAGAACAATGCTACTTGGACAGTTAATGGTCAGAGACTTAAGCCATACTTTGGTACAAAACAAGCTACAGAGGTGCTCTACCTCGATGAACCAAGCTAAAAAGAATCAGGCGTCAAGCTAATGACGTTAAAAGAGCGCTTCCTGGGAGGCAACCCAGAGTTTTGCAAGTTTTTATTATTATATTATTATTATTAAGGTGCTAAAATTAATTGTGAACATGGTGACATTTTGAAAATCTTTGGAAAAGGAGTTCCTTAGTTGCTTTGCTGGATTAAAAATCAAGAAGGAGAAAGAACATGATTCATAAGCTTTTATTTCCTCAACCTCTTGAAGCAAGATGAAGTAGTTCAAACAACTGAAAAGGAGACTTCATCAGGGGAACATACTCACCATGAACAGGGAGCATCTTTAATTTTCTACCACCTTACATTAATTTCCTTTAATTAGTTAGGATACTTTTTTGTTCTTAAAACTTGATGTTTAAAAACAATTGAGTATTAGTTTATTTTGCCTGAGATTTGATGCATGAACATATATAAATCATGAATTGGACTTGTTTCAGTATCCATAATAGACTTTGTGAATACACACATAGATACCATAAACATGTCATTATGCAGTTCTACTTGTTTGCATGAGCATAACCTTGAAAATGTTTTGAAATCAAGGAAATTAACCCAAGCCAAGTGAGGGAGTGAGCCAAACACTTAAGTGAGACAGAGAGAATCACCATTGTTTTTACACAATTGAATTTGTTTGAGTCTCTCGATCATGAAAATTGTATGGAAGGAATAGGAAATGATCAAGGCATTTTGTTCTTTAGAATTTAAACCCACTTGGCAAATAAAGCCTGACATGACTAGGAATATCCTTTGCTACCCCTTTTGAGCCTAACATAATTTCTTGGTTGTTACATAGTCCCTAAACCTTAAAGGAAAAACAAATGACTTACCTTAATTTCTAAATTAAGAGAGCATTCGATTTGGATTATGTGCAAAAATCCAAGTCAGGGGGAAACAAGGATGGAAAAAGTGGGAACATACGAAAGTTGAATGAAAAGAACAGAACCAAGCAAAAAAGAAACATTCTATCCCAAAACAAAAAGAAGAAAAAAAAAGAAAAAGAAAAAGGGATAGAAGACAAAAGAAAATCAAGGAGAAAAAGGGTGAAAAAGAAAATTGTTGAAAATAAAACAGGTGACAACAAGAAGTTGGTTTTCATTGCTCTCTTAATTAAGAAATATTTGCATATCCAGAAAAACCAATTTCCTTTGTAGCCTGACCACATTACAACCCTTAAAAGTCATTCTGTGATCCTTGACTAACCATACTATTAGATTGAATTGGGAGGCAGGTAACAAAAATTGAATTGTTGCAATTCAATGGTGATATTGAGCGAAACACTTACCCTAAATTGGTCCACTGGCCATTGTGTGCATAAAGATAAATTCCTTGGTAGAAAAGACATTGGATAGAGTGATTTGTTTATGCTATTCAAGTGATTGTGCATTTGACTTGCTTAAAGTTATTCCAGGTTGTCTCACATGGTCTTAAGCTTAAACTGTCTGAAACTTTTCAATTCATTGCAATAACCGATTGTTCATGAACATTGATCTCTTGTAAAATAATTCTATTACCTCTTGTTTGAGGACAAACAAGGTCTCAAGTCAGGGGGAGTGATAAGTGCCTAATTTACGTAATTCTTACTAATTAAAATGGCACTTATCCATTTATGTTTTAACAAATTACCTAAATAAAGTTTTATGTTTTGTAGGTTTACAACATATTATGAAAGATGGATACAAGAATAATAATGAAGATTAATCCCTAGAAGAATAAAGCAAAAAGGCAAAAGAGGACAAACGAGTAAAAAGGACACAAATTAGACAAGGACCGCTCAGTGGACAGCAAGTACCGCTCAGCGGTTGAGGAAGTACCGCTCAGCGGACAAGACCTTACCGCTCAGCTGTCAAAGCTTCTAGAATGAGTCCACCGCCAGCATTTATTGCGCCAGGCTGGAGCCACCACGAATCTCAGCGCCGCCTTCAAGCCACAACAGCATTAATTGAAGCTGCGTAAGCCACCATTTTTGACCTAACCGCTCAGCGGCGGTACCCTAACCGCTGAGCGGTCCCCCCAAAATTTGCTTATAAAAAGAGGGGGGCCGAGGCATTTAAAAACCATCCTTCATCCCCCCTCCTTTACCACTATTTTCGCCCATTCCCTTCCATTTTCTATACTTCCTTAAGCTAGGGTTAGGTAGGAAACTAGGGTTTAGAAGCTTTCCTTAACGGAAGTGCTGCCGGATTCTCAACGGTTGTGAACCGTGGTGGACGTGTGGAGGCATTTCACCACTCTTCTCAACCAACCATTGCTCTAAACCTCTGTAAGTTATAATCTATCCATGACAATGGATAGCTAACTTCTTCTTTATTGGGATTTGATGCGTTGTATTGCTTTAATGTATCCGTCTTGATTCATGAGTATGATTCTATGATGTTCTATGATTTTTATGATTGATCTTGCACCTAACGCTAACTTTTGTTTAGTGCTTTGATTCTTAACTTGAGACTTATTTGTTTAAGTGAAAACTATCCTAAGTAAGTTATTAACCAAGTTAAGTTCAATCTTGCTATTCTTAAAGTTTGATTTAACGTTTAAATGATGCGGACGTAAGTTACCATCATTTAATCTGACCTAGATCAATTCATTTAGTTCTTAACCGCCATAACTGGAAACCAAGAACTAATCGCTTTAACACCTGTATTACGTCAAGGTACTTTGTTAAATTTGTGCAAGGAAATTGGCACTCTAATAAAGGAACTTGTGATCTTAACATGCTCAAATGAGATGATTAAGTTAAGAACTGGTGGTGATAAAATCGAACGAACTCATAGATCATATTAACTGAGTTATTGGTTACATTAAAAGTAATATTACAATTCAAATCCCAACATCTTTCTCTACTTGCCTAAACTTAAGTTCATTATCGTTTTATATTTTATTCTATTTACAAATCATTCTTTGTTAAATTTACTTAAAACAAACCAAATCACTTCCTATAAAGCTTAACATAGTATCAATCAAAGATCGTTGTTTTAATCACAATCTCTGTGGATACGATAATACCCGACTTTACTGCAATTGGATCCCTCAAGGATCTGAAAGCTTTAAAAAGGATATTTTAAATTAACGAGAGTACAAACCATTGCGGAAAAAGCTTTCATCAGTTACAAGCCCGAGGATGGTCAAGGGAAGGAAAGCAAAGGAAGGGTGTATACGAGTCTCTGAGGGAAACAGGAAGCCGGGAGTCAGGAGAGAAGAGTGTTAAAACCACTTAGGGAAAAATGTTTCAGGACTCATTCGAATACTTCATTTGAATGCGCCTCGAATTTGGTTCATTCGAATCCGGACCTGTGATTCATTCGAATGACTGTAACATCTCGTATTTTGCCCTTACAAAGATTTTGCATAATAAATAAATGCGGGTCAATTATTAATCATCAAAGATACCAGTCAAAATAAGGATTTCGCGATCTCGCGGGATTTCGTGAGATTCGGGGTAATTCTCCTCATCCTTGGGTTTTAATTACTACTCGAGGGAGTCCGTAAAATGCACTAATATAAAAATAAATTCAAGAATGCCTCGACAAAAATTAAAATATTAATGCGAAAAATTAGTGGATCACAACGGTATGTCCGAATTATTTTTGGGACAACCATACACGAGTAATTAAGAGTCAAACGCGATCAAACATGATCAAAATTGATCATGTGACCTTAGTCATAATTAGATGCACCCCTAACAGATAATAATAATAATAATAATAATAATAATAATAATAATAAAAATATATATATATATACACACACACATATATAAAACGAATTAGAGATACGAATATATATATATATATATATATATATATAAAATGTACGTAATGGTAATTATATAATACACTAATATAATATAATATATATAATATAATATAATATAATAATAATAAATACGGATAAGATACGAAGCATACGTTTCCCCCCGGGACATTTCCCCAGCAGCGGAAATATATTATATGTATATACAATCAAATGAAATAATAATAATAATAATAATAATAATAATAATAATAATAATAATATAATAATCCTAATAATAATAAAACTAAAACGTATGCCTACTGTTACGTTTACGTTATGCATATATATATATATATAAGATAAGATAATTAATATATATAACATAATAATATAAAAGTAATAATAAAACCAAAAATATCTTGCACAATAAGTAATTTCACCTGCCTATAAATACCCCCTGACCCACTTTCCATTCACTTTCCCTGAAGCCACTCCCGCTTCACTTCCTGCTTCCTTGTTACGTTTTCTTTCTTTATTTGTCCCTTTCGTGCACATCGTGAAAGCGCTGTCGGACTCCAGAAAAATAGGATGAGTACACCCAAGCGAAGAGGATATTCTTCTCTTCATTTCTACCAATTCAGAATCTCGTTTCGAGGTGGGTAACTCTAAGCCCACTATCTATGTGGTTTATTTTCTGATTGGTTATATGCATTTCTGTGTATGTGAATGAAAAACTATTTTGTACAAATTGTAGGAAATAGGTTATGAAGGTTAGATTTTGAGGATTTTGATGTTTGGAAATCATAACTGTACTGATTGGATCACTGTGGAAACGAAAATGTTACGTAAAGAAAACCCCTGGAGAAGTTGCTCTCTGGGTGATTTTTTTAATGTGGGATTCGAATGAATTCCCAAGGGATTCGAATGAAAGCTCTTGGGATTTCAGTCGAATGAATGAGGTTTCAATCGGATGGAAGTCTGAGAAGGATTTTCAATCGATTGAATTCCCCAGGGATTCAAATGAAAGAATCAATCGAATACTAACACCCTATTCATTCGAATGCTCACTGAAGACTTGTGTTTTTAAAGGTTCTATGGGATCCATCGTGCACAGTTATGTGTACTTTTATGTAACAAAGGCATGCATCATGAGGAATGGCCGTCATAGGAGTTAGGACGACCCTAGATCACTAGAGGTATTCACGTAAATTTAAAGGTGCATAATTGAACCCAGGAAATAAAGCAGAGAACTAGGTGAAACACCCTAGCTAACTGTTTACCCGTACGTAGTAAACAATGCTCACTAGGTTGTTGTCTACTCGGTCGGAATACCTTAGTCCATAGTTATCTTTTGAAATTAGCGGCTTAAGAAAATAAGGACCAATTTTAAACCTTTTCATTTACATGGGATGAATACTAAAATAGAGCCATGCGTCGGAAAGAATAATATACCAAAGCGTATAACAGTATATTAATAAAGCATTTATTATACATTCATGTGGTCCATCATATCCGTCACATAGTTGTATATACAATAAGTAAGCTACACATAACATGTACATAAACTGAAATATCATCTACCAAATCCGGAATATATAACATCAAAATACAAGGCTACTGGAATACTACTCAGTAGGCCTTTGGCAAACATCCTGGCATCCAGCTCTCTAAGTCCATCTACTATCTTGGCCGCTCATGGTGCTGTGCGGCTTATCAGCATTCACAAAATATGAAGCATCTTCGGTACCTGAAGTCATAAAACAGTGGGGATGAGAACGGTAGGTTCTCAGTGGAAATAACTTTAGTTCCTGAGTCTCGTACCAGATTATGTCAGACTTCAGGCCGCTCAGAGATCTCTAGTGAACATACATACTAAACAGCCTACTATTTATTATCTGGCCTATCTGAACGACTTTAACTGCATTATTAGGTGACTATTAAGTGTCCAAATTACATGATTTTTAACCTATCAAAATGGCACTTAATCGCTTATGTTTTAAAGAAATATCTAACTTAATCCCCTTATTTTGTAGGTTTCTAATATATTTTGAAGATGGATGCAAGCAGCCTAATTAAGAAGAATCCCATAAAGAATGGAGCAAAAATGGCAAGCTTAGGAAAAGAACTTAAAAGAGGAAAATAAGAGCCAGACCGCTCAGCGGTGATGCCAGTCCGCTCAGCGCTTAAGACCAGATTCGCTCCGCGGAGAAGGGTTTAGCGCTCAGCGCTCTGCGGAACCATCGCTCAGCGGAAACACCCTTACCGCTGAGCGAATGTATGCCGGCAAGCAACTTGCACGCGGCGCAATGATTGCGCCAGCTGGAGCCAGCCTGGCGCCCTACTGCCACGTCAGCACCGCCCTAAAAAGCTGCCGACCATTTATGACTCCGCGTAAAAAAGTACAACCGCTCAGCGATACGGCACCGACGCTCAGCGTTAAGGCCATAATCGCTCAGCGGAACCATCAAAACCGCTGAGCGAAGACATCCAACTTTTGCCTATAAATAGAGGGAGGCCGAGGCATTCAGGGAATCATCCACCCCACTACACTCATTCCATTCCACTTCAATTTTCCACTTCCCATACATTACTTAGGTTAGGTTTAGAAAGAAAGTTAGGGTTTAGAAGCTTTCCTTAAGAGGAGGTGCTGCCGAATTGTTAACGGTTGTGATCCGTAGTGGAGGTGTGGAGACATTTCACCACTCTTCTCAACCAACCATTGCTCTAAAACCCTGTAAGTCTGTAAACTATCCATGACAATGGATAGCTAACTTTCTTTTATGTTGGGATTGATGTGCTTCATTTCCTAATGTATCCATTGTAACTTATGTTTATGATTCTATGAAGTCTTATGATTTTAATGAATGATCTTGTGCTTAATGCTTGCTGTTGTTAGTACTTTGATTCTTAATTTGAGACTTGCTTACATGAACGAAAGTTATGCTAGTTAAGTTACAAACCAGGTTAAGAACAATAGTGCTTTGAATAAGCTTGATTTTATGCTTGAATATTGTGAATGAGAGTTACAACTATTTGAGCCTGACCTAGATCAATTCATTTAGTTCTTAACTGCCATAACTGGAGACCTAGAACTAATCGCATTAACACCCGCTTTAACTTCAAGGTACTGTGTTGATTTTGTGCAAGACATTGACAACTTAATAAAGGAACTTGTGAACTTAACATGCTTGAGAAAGATGATTAAGTTAAGAACTGGTGGCGATAAAATCAATAAGACTCATAAGTCACATGGCTGCATTGAGAAATATTGTCACTAAGATCCCAACATCTTTCTTTACCTGCCTAAACTCTATTCCATTATTGTTTTCTTTATTTTATTTGCAGTTATTTATCATTTATTTACTTAGCAAAATACCAATACACTTCCCATAGCTTAAAATAGTTCAACTCCAAGATATTGGTTTTAAACACAATCCCTGTGGATACGATTATACCCCTCTATACTGCAATTGGATTCCTCGTGAATCTGAAAGCTGTAGAAGGATATATTAAATTGGCGAGAGTTTGAAATTATTACAAAAAGGCTTTCAATAGTGACATGGGAGCTACTCTTGCTTACTACATTCTCGTGCTGATTAACATTTCGTGGATATACATAACCGTCTCGAGCGTGCTCTTGACGGTACTGACATAACAGCAGACTATACGTTCAGAATACTCAAAATGCATAACGGAATACATTCAGAATCCATTCAGCATAACAGAATCATTAGAGTATGCATCACATAGTCATCAGAATAAACATGATAGAATTTTCAGAATATGCTTAGCAGAGTCATCAGCGTAAACATGACAGAATCATCAGAATAATTATGCTTAACAGAATGTACATGTACATAACAGAATATGACAGCATAAACCTGCATAATAGCATAACCTGCATAACAGCATAACCTGCTTTGGAATATGTGTTATTCCCACCATAGTAATGTCCTCTGTTGACACTAGTATGACGGAATAACCTCGCACCCTCGGTGTAGGCCGACACTGTCTAGACCTTCCTGCGGTGGGCTTCCACCTGCCGTGTGCCCCCTCGGGACCCCTCGACAGTGGGCGGATATTGTACGCCCACCTAGGCTTGTCCCCTTTCGACAATGCAAAGGCGTGGTAACCGCACACCTCCAGGTATGCCATATCGACACCACCTGTGGCGGGCTTCCACATTCAGGATGACTGGACCTCCTGAAGTGGGATCATAAGTTGGCTCACGTGATCACGGCCTTTTCAGCATGCGGCGTATAACCTTTTCAGCAGCATTGGGCATTGGCCCTTTTCAGCATGTGGCATTTAGCCTTTTCAGCAGCATTGGGCATTGGCCCTTTTCAGCATTTTCAGCAGTTTCAGCATTTTCAGCATTTTCATACCTGCAGCATGTTATATCTTGTTTCCTATGGTTCATTTCAGAATCTTTATTTATCTCGGATTTACTTCTAATCCTTTGACTTGGGGTAACATGAATGCATGAAGAACTACAGATTATCTCACAGACTACATATCATTCACAGATTCATCTACAACATATACTTCACATATTCACTTACATTCACATACAGCATGAATTGCGTACATTTTACTTATCAATCATATCTACGGCATCAAACAGTAGATTATGTTCCTCAAGAGGAGTTCCATGAACCATTATGGTCTCAAGCCGCTCAGTGGAAACTGTGGTCCGCTCAGCGGTTTGAGCTCTAGCGCTCAGCGCGGTATACAGATTCGCTCAGCGATAGGAGTTCTTATCGCTCAGCGGTAAGAATCCCTTCGCTCAGCGTTCTGACAGCTTTTTAAAATATCTTCACCGACCCTTATCCTTTAAGAAAATATCTTTTCAGACTTTCCACGTGACCTGCAGACCGCTCAGCAGTAACCGCCTCCCGCTCAGCGCTCTGGAGTTCACGTGGTCCGCTCAGCGGAACCAGAGGCCGCTCAGCGGTCACTGGGCGAAACTGAAAACCGAATGCACCATTTCTTCCATTTTTCTCTCCTTGCTTCCATGGAACCCTGCATGAGTTTTACACATATTCCATACATAATAATCCTATCTAATCCAGTTCACACGACCCTTCAGAATCATCTTCCTACATCCTAACATCATTTCTAGCATATATGTTCATAAAATCACATAATCATCAAACATACATAAAATCACATAAACATCATTCACCATCAAAGGGGTGAGGAACTAGGGTTACCCACTTCCTAAAGAGCTTGTTGGTGATGGAAAAGAATGAACTTGAAGCTTGATTGCTTGCTTGAGGTCTTCTTTATCAAGAAAGCATAAAAACCTAAATGATGGAGATTTTTAGGGTTATGGAACTTGGTTTCCTTTCCTCCAAGTGAAGAGAACTCCTAGCCTTGATACTGGCTTGCCTTCTTGATGGATTTAAGAGTAGATTAGGATGATGAAAAGCAAAGGATGATGGTGGATTTGGAGCTTTAGGTCATGGAACCTTAGAAAAATGAAGATGAAAGAACTCTTGGTGTATGTGTGTGTATAGCTTCGGGCTTCATGGGGGGACAAGGGCTGCCGTGGGTCTTTAGGGGTTTTAAGCCATCCATAATTCCTATTTTGCCCTTAGGGTGTTTTTGGTTATGTTCACTCATTAATTATTTATGTCCGGATGTCCCAAAAATATTCCGGACATACCGTTGTGGCCTATTAATTTTTCTCGTTAATATTTAAATCTTAGTTGGAATATTCTTGAATTTATTTTCATATTAATCTAATTTACAGACTCCTGTTGAGTCATAATTAAATTATAGTAAAACCCTAATTTCGACCCGAACGTCACCGGACGTCGCGAGATCGCCAAATTACTCTTTTTAACTAATGTTACTTGGATAAAATTAATATTAGAATTTTATTTCATTTTTATTCCATCTTTTCCTCATTAATATAGTCATAATTATTTATTTTGCGACGTTTTAGTGAAGGAAAAAGTCGGGATGTTACATTCCACCCCCCTTCGAAAAATTTCGTCCTCGAAATTGAAAGATACGGATAAGTCCATACCTCTCAAAATACTCCGAATAGGCTTTCTTCATATCTGCTTCTAATTCCCACGTCTGCTTTTCTATTTCCTCATTTGCCCATACCACTCGTACCATAGGAATCTCCTTATTCCTTGTCTAGCAAATTTTATGATCAATGATCCTTTGCGGCGCGAGCGGTAAAGACAAAGCTTCGCTCAATTGGGTTTGTTCTGGTTGTAGGCATGATTGGAGAATGCACAATACTTGGTAACTGGAAGACAAGAGAGACATTATGGATATTGGTTAGGGTCGTCGGAAGATCAATCCGGTATGCTACCGGACCAACACGATCTAGAATCTGGAATGGTCCAATGAACCGGGGGTTCAACTTCCGAATCCACAAGGACCTTCCAATACCTGCCGCCAGAGTAACCTTTTGGAAGACATGATCTCCCTCTTGGAAGTTAAGCGGTCTCCTTCGGTTATCTGCATAGCTGTTCGGTCGGCTTTGCGCTGTAACCACTCTCTTGCACAACAGTTTCATCAATTCTTCTGTCTCTTGGGCTAAGGCTCTTACCTATCATCATCCTAATTCCCATTATTCTTGACTGTACCTCGTTCTCTCTCTTAGATATTATTTGTCTTCACTCTAAAGCTTATCAAGTTCTCCCATATTCAATCTTCCTATATCAAGTTCTTCTATGTCTCCCATACCTTAATCTTTGGGTGGAATCTGAGTTACATTCGTGATTCTCACACTTCAGCCTCCTCATCTTTCTTTCATCTCCTTAAACTGATATTCGCACTTACATTTTTATTCATGTTCTCCCTAGTTTTCTCCATGTACGTCTCTTCTTAACGGCGGGTTCACTTTATTTCCTTATCTTTATACCCTCTGCTACTCTTCTCTTAATTTTCTTGTTTTTCCACACTTGCTCACTAAGCCTTTTCCACCATGTGTCCTCTGAACTTAGTCTCTCAACCTTTTACTTCCCTAATAGAGTATACTCTAACACTCGTCTTAGTCACTTAAGTCTCTCGTCTCTTCCTACATCTTCGGAAATTATTTCCTGTAGGGTTGGGAAAGTATCCTGCTCCTTTAGTCCGGCGAGACACTGGCCTGTTCGGTCCTCCCTCTTCTGTTTTCCTTACTACTGGTTGCTGTCAGATCTCTTGCTGACATTTCCAGAATCTATCACTTATCCGCCCTCATCGCATAGTCGCTCACGTCTATGCCAATGACGAATGCCTGCACCTCAAGCTTCTACTCTCTCAAAGAGTCCGTACCCTGATTCATCGTGCACTTCTCGGTATTTTCGCCTTCCCTATTCCTTGCTGGGATCTAACTGGTGGGTATTCGAGTAACAGTTTAGCCTCTCAAAAGTCGTTGTATATTCCACCACTGGCATCCGTCTTAGTGCCAGTTCTCGGAACCTCGTGTTCTTTCTACTCTCGTAGTCTTTGGGGAAATGTTAGTCCACCACCGCCATCATGAACCGGCTTCCGATGATTTGGACCTCCCCATTCTCTAACAGGGGCTTGGTGTAACATCCCGATTTTTTTTTTCTTTAGAGAAATATTAGAAAAATATAAATGATTAATTAATTTTTAATCATGATTAGAGAATTGAGGCGGAAAATTTTAG
>QANU01028225.1:0-10181 GCA_003254905.1 Nissolia schottii | reverse complement strand
TGACGAGTGATACACACACTAACCTGTGAGGCTCAATTGATTTTAACATGCCTTGATTTATTATTTGTTCATGATTGATATGCCAAGAAACTATGTTTAAATGCACAAAGATATCATCTCTTGTCTAAATGCACTTTAATTATATCTTGAGCGGACTGACTTGCGCAGCAGTCAGTAAAACTGCAATATCTTGAGCTACAGACCTGTGATTGAGGTGATTCAAATTGCCACATCAAATCGAGATTCAATCTCCATCATGGCTCAAAATCAATGGCAAGGTCCGTGTTGAAAATCCTCAGCTCATCTTTTAACCAAATCTTTTTGGATTTGAATTTGATCTTGCATTCATTGGTCCAAATCTTCTCTTCACATCTTCATTGACCCTCCTAGACATTCATTCCCTGTAATTCAAAATAAAAAAAACTACAAAAGAAATATTACATTCGAAGAGAATTAATACCTTATTTTTCCGTTTTCCTTAATTTCTCTCAAAAGAGGACAATGTGTAAAAACGTATTGATTAAGTATTAAACCTACACATTTTAGTATGCATTTGCTCACTTATAGAGTAATAACTTAGGGTATAAAATTGACTTATCAATTACACACTTCAAAACTTGAATATTTTTGAATTCAAGATGCTGGTAATCGATTACTCAAGCATGGTAATCGATTAACCATGCAGAAACCGAGCTAAAGTGTTAAAAACCCTTTGAAAAATGTTGCCATATGTTTCTAGGGTTTTAGGAAAATGTTAGACATGTTTTTGTTGAAAAACTTTGAGCCATTGACCTTTAATATCTTAACATGTGCTAACTATTGACTCTAGGGTTAAAATCTTGAACCTTTAATGATGTGCAGCTTGAGCCTTGAGATTCTTTGATCTTGTTCGAGTGTTCCCTTTTTTTGCTTTTTGTTGGTGTTGTTGTCGTCATCAAAACCACGCCATCAATGGTCAGAGGAAGAGTCTTCTTCACACTTCTGTACCCAGTCCTCAACATCTCTCTTCAATCCTGGCCACCAAAACATCCCTTTGAGATCATGGTACATTTTGGTGGTACCTGGGTGCATCGTGAAATGACTCTTGTGAGCTTCCTTCAAGATATCCTCCCTTAAACTGCCTTCCTTGGGCACGCAAACGCGCCCGTCAAATCGCAAAATTCCATCATCGCCTATTGTCACCTCCTTGATTTTGCCTTCTTCAACGACCTTGCAGAACTTACACCAGGTGTCTTCCTGACAATTCCTCTAGCAACTTAGCTTCCTGCACCATCATCTGAGCCATCTGCACTGATCTCCGGCTCAACGCATCCGCTACGACATTAGCCTTTCCAGGGTGATAATTAAGATTAAAATCATAATCCTTAAGGAATTCGGTCCACCTCCTTTGACGCATATTCAACTCCTTCTGATCGAACAGGTATTTCAGACTTTTGTGATCCGAATATACCTCAAATTGAACCCCATACAGATAATGCCTCCAAATCTTCAAGGCAAAAACTACATCCGCCAACTCTAGATCATGCGTAGGGTAGTTTACCTCATGCTGCTTCAGCTGTCTAGAAGCATAGGCTATCACCTGGCGTCGCTGCATCAGTACACATCCAAGTCCAGCACCTGACACATCACAGTATACCTCAAAAGGTTCCTGGGGATCGGGCAACACTAGCACCGGAGCGGTGGTCAACCTCTCCTTTAGCTCGCAGAAACTTTTCTCACATTCTGCAGACCAAACCATCTTTACTCCCTTTCTGGTCAGCTTCGTCAACGGCAAAGCAATCTGAGAAAATCCTTGGATAAACCTCCGGTAATATCCAGCAAATCCCAAAAAGCTCCGTAACTCTGTGACTGAAGTGGGTCTTTCCCATGTTCTAACTGCTTTAACCTTACTAGGATCTACTGCAACTCCCTGGTCTGAAACTGCACCTTTCTGGCCCAAAACTCGCACTTAGAGAACTTGGCGTACGACTTCTTACCCCTTAGAATCTCGAAGAGAATCTGCAAATGTCTAGTGTGCTCCTCTTCATTCTTCGAGTACACTAGAATGTCATCGATGAAGACAATAACGCAGTCATCTAGATACTCACAGAAGATCCTGTGCATGTAATCCATAAAGATGGCAGGAGCATTCGTTAATTCGAAGGACATCGCTATGAACTCGTAATGGCAGTAACGGGATCGGAATGCCGTCTTAGCTATATCCTCCTCCCGCACTTTAATCTGGTGGTAACCAGACCGTAAGTTAATCCGTGAAAAGATCTTTGCATCCTTCAACTGGTCCAGAAGATCATCAATTCTGGGCGTCACACATCCTTATGGTGCCCTCCTTTTTCTTCACAAATAGCACTGGTGCTCCTCACGGTGATGCACTTAGCCGAATGAATTGCTTTCCCATTAACTCCTCCAACTGCTTTTTCAACTCCTGTAGTTCCAACGGAGACATGCGATATGGCACAATGGAAATAGGTCCAGCGCCTGGCACCAGATCAATCGAAAACTCTACCTCCCGTTTCGGCGAAAACTCTGGAATGTCATCGGGGAAAACATCTGAATAGTCCCGAACCACAGGAATATCCCTGACTTCCAGTCTGGCAACTTCCACTTCTGACGACGCAAAGCAGACATACCCTCGATCTCTTAGTTAACAACAGTAAAGAGTCGGCAACTCCTCCTCTGACGCTACTGGGCTGACAGTTGTAGGGGAAAAGTAACCAGCTTCCTGGCACAGTCAAGAACCACCTTATTGGCATTCAACCAATCCATCCCTAGTATCACATCCAGTCCTACTAGGGGAAGACAGATTAAGTCAGCCACGAACTTTCTTTCCTGCAGCTGAAAAAGACACCATAGACATACTTGACAAGTCTTAACTAGCGGTGTAGTGGGTGTAGATACAACAAGCGTATACGACAGTGTCGTAAGAGATAAATTTAGCTCCCCCACACTATCATAGGATGTAAAGGAGTGTGACGCTCCGGAATCATACAATACAATCAAAGGTTTCCCGTTAAGTATGCACTTACCCAAAATAAGACCATCTCCGTCTTGAGCTTCCTCTGCTGCCATGGTGAACACTCGTCCCTGACGTTGGGCGGACGGTGGAGCTACTGGGCAGTCCTTCACAAAATGACCTGCCTTCCCGCAACTGAAGCAAACCCCTTGGCCTGCTAGGCACTCTCCAAAATGTCCCCTGGCGCATTTTGGACAAGGTGGGCGGGACTCGGCTCTCGGCTGAGTGTCCGGTGTGCTACGACCCGGAGTACCTGATAGTGGAGGTCTCACTGCTGGGGTCCCTGCCCGTAATGGCCCTGGTCGGGGCTGATTCAGGGCTCTCCCCATTACCAGCTGTGGCCTCAGCAGATACTGACCTCTGCTTCTTCCTGTAACTGGCGTCTGAAAGGGTCCCCTCTTCCTCTGCTCTTCTTTGGAACTTCCTGCTTTATCAAACCTCCTCTTGAACCTCTCGCTGCGCACTTGGGCCAAATCTCTGTTGGCTTCTTCCTGAGCCAGACAAGTGTTGACAAGAGTGGCACAGTCTCGTACCCAGAGACGTTCAGAAAGGCCCTCAACTCAGGCTTCAATCCGCGCTAATACTTACCACATTTCCAACCTCATTAGGGTGGATCCTGTATATCTGAGAATACCGGTAGAGCTTCTCAAAGGTAGCAGTGTACTCTGCGACCGTCATATTTCCCTGCTTCAGCTCAAAGAACTCAACCTCCTTTCTATCTTGCAGCTCCTATGGAAAATACTTGTCCATGAAGGCCAACTTGAACTGATCCCAAGTAGCCTGATACTCTTCCTGCTCAAACTAGGGCCTGGTCATGTCCCACCATTCCCCCGCTGCTCCTTCTAACTTCCTTGAAGTGAACTTGATCTTTTGAGGATCGGTGCACGGGATATCCTCAAAGATCTGCTCCAGCTTGCGGATCCAGCAGTGGACTACGTCAGGGTCCATCAACCCTTCAAACACCGGTGGGTTAGCCCTGTTGAAATCTCTATACCTCAAGGCCTCGATCTCCTGAGCTGTCTGAGGTGCGTTACGTTGGGCATTAGAGGCTGCCATCTGTGCGGTAGCCTGGGCTTGGGCCCGGGCCTGGGTAGCCGCGGCCACCTGCCTAAGAACCTCTGCAAGATCTACAGGTTCCGGAGTGCGCTGTGTAGTATCCCTGCGGGGCGGCATGCCTAATGTGTAGTACGTGCATAATTCCGAGTTGATCAGTCTCAAGAAAGGCAAGTACACAGGAACTTAGCACATACCACTTAGCTGGAACATACACCGTAATCATGCTCGAAAGCATAGTGCAGCTCAGTCCTCAGGCTCCTTTGGATCAAACTGCTCTGATACCAAATGAAATAACCTAGCTAACTGCATACGCTTAAGTCGCACGCAAGCTCACTGGGTTGTTTACTACCTGGTGGGAATACCTTAGTCCATTGGTAATTTCGCAAATAGTTGATTAAGAAAATAAGGACCGATTTTAAACTTTTCATTTGCATTGATTAATTACTAAAATAGAGCCATGCATAGGAAGGGACAAGTATAACAAGCGGTAGAGCCTTTGGCTTAACGGATAACAGTATAGTGATAAGGCATAAAATATACGTACATTTGGTCCATCAAAAGATCATGTAATTATAATTACAATAAGCAAGTACAAATAACATGTACATAATCCAAAAGTATCATATACATAATCCCAAAATACATCGCATCAAAATACAAGGGCTACTGGAACACTACTCAGTAAGCCCTTGGCAAAAATCCTGTATCCGGCTATCTCTGAGCCCACATCCTGTCATAGCCACTCATGGCTCCTCGGTCTGCTCGTCAGTGTCCTCGTAATATGAGTCGTCATATTTCCCTGAAGTCATAAGGCAATGGGAGTGAGAACGATAGGTTCTCAGTGGAAATAACTTTAGTTCCTGTGGATCTCGTGTCATATTAGGTCGGACTTTAGGCCGCTCAGAGATTTCTAAGTGTGCATATATACTAAACATCCTACTGATTATTATCTGGCCTAAGTTCTGAACGGCTTTATCTACATTACTAGGTGATAGGGGAACTACTCTTGCTTACTACGTTCTCGTGCTTACTAACATTACATGTACATACATAGCCGTCTCTAACGTTCTTTTGACAGTAATTACAGAATAGTAGTTACATAAAATCATGCATATCAGAATGTACATGCTGTTGGAATATATGTTATTCCCACTATAGCATTGCCCTCTTTCGACCCTGCTATGACGGAATAACCTCGCACCATCCAGGTAGGCCCTTTTTCGACCTTCCTGCGGTGGGCTTCCACCTGCCGCATGTCCTCTATGACCCCTCGGCAGTGGGAGGATATTGTACCCCCACCTAGCATTGCCCTATTTTGACCGTGCTAGGCGTGGTAACCGCACATCGGATGCCATATAGACACCACCTGTGGCGGGCTTCCATTTTCAGTATGTCCCTCGGACCTACTGAAATGGGCTTGTTATTTGGCTCTCGTGATCATAGCCTCAGAATTTTCAACAGCATTTAAGAATTTCACTTCTTTTCGATACTTGCAGCATGTCATGACTTGTTTCCTATTGTTCATTTCATAATATTTGCTTATCTCATAATTACTTCTAGTTCTTTACCTTTCCTTATCATAAAATGCATGGAATGCATATACTTCACATATTTCATTCACAAATTACAATTACAGCATTGAGTGCTAGACTATGGGCTTCAAAATAGCTTCCATGAACACTTCGGTCACTCTCCGCGGACTCGGCGATTCCAGGGAACCTCCGCGGAACTCACGCAAACACTCTCTAGGGAAACACTTAGCACTATCCCAGGTGCCGCTTAACAACTCTCTGGACTACTCTCAGTCTATATCCGCGGAACAACTCCCACTCAGCACCATCCCAGGCGCCGTTCAACAACTCTCTAGGCTACTCTTGGTCTATCTCCGCGGAACTGCTCAACAACTCTCGAGGCTGCTCTTGGTCTATCTCCGCGGAACAACTCCCACTCGGCACCATCCCAGGCGCTGCTTAACAACTCTAGACTACTCTCAGTCTATCTCCGCGGAACAACTCCCACTCAGCACCATCCCAGGAGCCGCTCAACAACTCTCTAGGCTACTCTCATTCTATCTCTGCGGAACAACTTCCACTCAGTACCATCCTAGGCGCCCCTCAACAACTAGACCACTCTCGGTCTATCTCCGCAGAATAACTTCCACGGTCACTGGGCGAAACTGAAAACCAATTTCCTTATTTTCCTTCCTTTCTCTTCCCATTTCCCCATGGTTACTCCTTGAGGTTTTCACACATATTCTAACTATCAAAACCTATCTAATCCAGGTCATAGGACCCTTCAGAATCATCTCCCTAAATCCTAGCATAGGTTCTAACATATATACAAACATAAGAACATACACACACATGAACACATAACAAGAAGTAACCACCAAAGAGGTGAGCAAACTAAAGTTACCCACCTGTAGAAGAACTTGGCGGTGGTGAGGGAAGCTTGGAAGTGAAGTCCCACAAGCCTTGTTGTCTCCAAAGCTTGAGCTTCTCCTTTCTCCAAGATGAAGATCCTTGAGCAAGGTGGAGGGTGATGAAGTTGTTCCTCCAGAGTTTGGATGGAAGAAGATGAAACCAAGGTGAGGAGACTTTGGGGACTGTGATTTGGTTTCTTGGGAGGGGGAAGAAGATGGAAAGAGTGCTTGACCTCTTCATGGCTTGGTGGTGTTTTTGAGGTTTGACTTGGGGTGTGTTTATGGAGAATGTGGAATATGAGTTTCTCTTGTAAATTTGGGGGAGGGAACTCGGTTTGGGTGGCTGAATGGTGAGGCCATTACGTGAATTTTGGGATTTAGAAAAGGTGATGAATAGTAGCAGGTATGGGCATAGGTATGGCTAGTGATGGGGTTTGGTTTAGTGTGTAAGACAAGTAATGTGATGGTGAGTTTAGAAGCACCATTTAAGGGATTATCTTTGGATAAAATCCCAACTCCAAACCGTGCAGCTCTTCAGTTCCAGCTGCCAAGATTTCACCTCCTCCCTGGTTCCGGTTCGCTCGCGTTTTATCGCTCGCAGTCTCGGTGCGTCGCGCACGGTCGCCTGAAAAATATTTCATTGATACCGTCACGATCCTCTAATTACCCCCTACCTAAGGGTATTAATATTTAAAAGTGTGTGTAAATTTTTCTCCAGGGGATTATTTTCACGGACACCTTTTGTGCGTCAGAAAATTTCACCGGTGAACAGCAGCTGTTCGGCTGTCTGCCGATCTTCCTACCGTGACCCGTTTTATTTCCTAAGGACATTCCTCCTAATAATTTCCCATATTTATTTTCTAATCATGATTAGAAAATTAATTTGATACTTATGTTTATGATTATTTTTCTAAGAAAAAAATCAGGATGTTACATTGAGCGGCGCCTGGAACGGTGCTGAGTGGGTTCCGCGGAGGATCCTTGGGATTTGAATGTGAGAAAATGAGAGAAAATAAGTAAAGGAGTAAGCGCCTAGTGGTTCCGCGGAGAGTGACTGAGAGGAGTCTAGAACGTTGCTGAGTGAGCACCAGGACTGGTGCTGATTGGGTTCCGCGGAGGATCCCTGGAGTGCTGCGAGGGTTATGTGAAGAGTGCTGAGTAGGCACTAGGAGTGGTGGTGATGTGGTTCCGCGGAGGATCCCTAGAGTGCTGCGAGGGTTACGTGAAGAGTGCTGAGTGGGCACCAGGAGCGGGGTGGGTTTCCACGGAGGACCCCGAAGTTGTTGGGTGGTTACAAGTCTGTGTATGATGAATGAATGAGTTATTTTATGATAATGTATGATGAGCATGTCATGAGGAATGCTTACGATGATGCATGTAGAACATTTTCATGAGGTATGTTTATGATGAGTGCATGACATATTTGTATGATGATGCATATGGAACATTGCATGTAGGATATTATGGTAGGAATGGTTATTGTAACATCCCAGATTTTCCCCTTATGGAAATTTCGCTTAAATCCTAATTTCGCTTAATTAAAAGCACCTTAGAGGCGATTATTTGGACTGGAAAAATTATTTAGAAGATTAATTGTTTCCAAATGCCAGTCAAATAATTGTTTCTCGACCTCGCGGAGTGTCGCAATATCTGTGCTAAATTTTGCCGAAAATCGGGATTTCGGTAGGTACCTAAGGTATCTGTGAAAATTGCCCCGGGTAATTTATTCACGAATACCTTAACCTGACATACTCATATGATCAGGAAAAATTAATGGATCACGGCAGTATGTCCAGAATATTTTTGGGACAACCGTACATGAACGTTTAGTGACCCAAACGCGATCAAACATGATCGAAACTGATCATGTGGCCAAGGTACATCTCCCCTGACATAAGATATTACTAATGATAATGAAAAATGTATATACATTCCGTCTTCCAGGGAGGTACCTTCCCTCTGGGAAAGATATATATATTCTAAATTATATTATATATTGTTATAATATAATAATAATAATAACACTAAACATATATAGATATGTACAACCCCCTGGGCGTACACCCTCTCCCCCAGAATGTATATTCTACATACATATAGATAATTGAATATAATATATAATAATGTAATAATAAAATAATAGTGATAATACGTAACAGGGGCTGTTACGAATATATATGTATATATATGTAAAAGTAAGTATATGTATGTATTGGTATGATATAGTATGATATAATAATAATAATAATAATAATAATAATAATAATAATAATAAAACGTAAACAGCGGCCTGCGGTGACGAACGTAAAATATATATGTATACGTATAGTGTAATATAATAGTATATATAATATATAATATAATAATATATAATATATATATATATATATATACGTATAGGCATATAGTAATATATATATATATATATATATATATATATGTATATAATATAGGAATAATAAACCAAAAGATCAAGCACAGTGCTTATCTTTGAATTGTCTATAAAAGGCAAAAACCCCCCTGAAGCTTTGTGCTTTCATTTTCTTCCTTCTGAGGCAAGTTGCCTCACTTGCTGTTCCGTTCACTTTCTTTCATTTTGCTCAAATTCGTACACATCGCGGAAGCGCTATCGGACTCCGGAAAAATAGGATGAGCACACCTGCGCGAAGAGAATATTTTTCTCTTCACTTCTACCGATCCCGAATTTTATTTCGAGGTGGGTAACCCTAAGCCCACTGTCTATGTGGTTTAGTTTTTAACTGTATATGTGCCTATTTGTGTATTTGACTATAGAACTGTTAAGTAGTATTTTGGGGGGATACTGTGTAAAAAGGGTTTTGTGAACAGTGGAAAATTGAAACGCATAACTGTACTACTTGGAACCCTAGGAACAGTAAGAATTTACGATCTGGAGTCTCGGGAGGCGATTTTTGTAGTCTGCATTCGAATACGAAAGGAATTCAGTCGAATGCAAACCCAATCGAGCTTTCCTTCGAATGAATTCCGCCGCAGTCGAATGAAGGCGAATTTTAGGGATTTCAATCGAATGAATGCCCCGTATTCGAATGAATGAATGCCGAGGGAGTTCAGTCGAATGAAAGCCTATTATAGTCGAATGAAAGAATTCCGAGGGATTTCATTCGAATACCACAGCAAGTATTCGAATGAAACCTGGCAGAGTTGGAAGTTTTGTGTTTCTAAGGGATCCAATGATTATAGTTAAGCCATTCTTATATATATAAGCATGCATCATGAGGATGGGATGTCTTTTAGGAGTTAGGACAGCCCTAGAACACTAGAGGTCGATGACTCAATGTTAAAGCAAGCATAATGGAACTTAGGGAATTATGTATATAGTTATATGCTAGGAAACCTAGCTCTTGGCAATGTCTAATTGACACGCCCCTCGCCAGTCCCAAAAGAGTGGATTGGCCGATGTGTTACCTTTCCAATCCCAAAAGAGTGGATTTGGTTAACGAAATAATCCCAAAAGGGTGGATTAGTTCACAGAGGTTAAGGACACAAGGAAGGAAATGTGTTACCTTGCGAGATCCCAAAAGGGTGGATTTGGTTAACAGATTAATCCCAAAAGGGTGGATTGATTCGCAGAGGTTAACGGCACAAAGAAATTTAAAGTTAAAGTTAAAGTAAAGATTGCTCATCGAAGCAATAAGAGGTGAAGGAAAGGTTGAC
>QANU01028196.1:0-38549 GCA_003254905.1 Nissolia schottii | reverse complement strand
GGGGGCACACGGCAGGTGGAAGCCCACCACAGGAAGGTCTAGACAGTGTCGGCCTATACTGGGGGTGCGAGGTTATTCCGGCATAATAGTGTCAACAGAGGACATTACTATGGTGGGAATAACACTTATTCTGTTATGCTGCTGTATACTGTTATTCTGTTATGCCGCTGTATACTGTTATTCTGTTATGCTGTTGTATATTGCTATTCTGTTATGCTATTGTTACTCTGTTATGCTGTTGTATTATGTTATGCTATTATTTTGTGATGCTGTTACATTCTGTTATGCTGGTACATTCGGTTAAGCATGTATAACTCTGTCATGTTGAAGCTGCTGACTAGGCTGAGTATATTTTGCTGATTCAGTTATGCTTACTCTGGTTAACTATGTGATGCATACTCTGATGATTCTGTTAGGCTGAATTGACTGCTGAATGTATTCTGAATAGTCTGAATGTATAAGTCTGCCGTTATGCCATACCGTCAAGAGCATGCTCGAGACGGTTATGTATACTCACGAACTGTTAATCAGCACGAGAATGTAGTCAGCAAGAATAGTTCCCATGTCACATAATAATGCTGATAAAGCCGTTCAGATAGGCCAGATAATAAATTAGTAGGCGGTTTAGTATGTATGTTCACTTAGAGATCTCTGAGCGGCCTGAAGTCTGACATAATCTGATATACAACTCAGGAACTATGGTTATTCCCACTGAGAACCTACCGTTCTCATCCCCACTATTTTATGACTTCAGGTACCGAAGATGCTTCGTAGTTTGTGAATGCTGATAAGCCGCCGCAGCTCCACGAGCAGCCAAGATAGTAGATGAACTTAGAGAGTTGGATGCCAGGATGTTTTCCAAAGGCCTACTGAGTAGTATTCCAGTAGCCTTGTATTTTGATGTTTCCGGATTCTATAGATGATATTTCAGTGTATGTACCTGTTATGTGTAGCTTGCTTATTGTATATACAACTATGTGACGGATATGATGGACCACATGAATGTATAATAAATGCTTTATTGATATACTGTTATACGCTTTGTTTTATTATCCCATGTAAATGAAAAGATTTAAAATTGGTCCTTACTTTCTTAAGCCACTATTTTCGAAAGATAACTATGGACTAGAGTATTCCGACCGAGTAGAAAACAACGTAGTGAGCATTGTTTACTACGTACGGGTAAACAGTTAGCTAGGGTGTTTCAAGTAGACCCAGGGAAAGTGGAAGCGGTTCAGCAATGGGAGGCGCCCACTACTATCACGGAGGTATGGAGTTTTCTAGGATTTGCGAGGTACTACAGGAGGTTCATTAAGGGATTCTCGCAGATAGCACTGCCGTTGACGAAGCTCACTAGGAAGAATACGCCATTCGTGTGGATGCCGGAATATGAGCAGAGTTTCTGTACCCTGAAGGAGAAGTTGACGACTGCTCCAATACTGATTTTACCTGACCCCTAAGCCCCCTATGAGGTGTACTGCGATGCCTCCCGCATAGGATTGTGCGTACTCATGTAAAACCGTCAGGTGGTGGCATTTGCTTCTAGGCAACTGAGGACGCACGAAGCAAACTATCCGACGCATGATCTAGAGCTTGCAGCTGTGGTTTTTGCTCTTAAGATCTGGAGACATCATCTGTACGGAGTACGCTTCGAGGTTTTCTCAGACGATAAAAGCCTCAAATACTTGATTTATCAGAAGGAGCTGAACATGAGGCAGCGTCGCTGGATGGAATTCCTGAAGGATTATGATTTTGGGTTGAACTACCATCCAGGGAAAGTTAATGTGGTAGCCGATGCCTTGAGCAGGAAGTCGCTGCATGCAGCTTGGTTGATGATAAAGGAACAGGAGCTGATCGAGAGTTTTCGAGATCTCGACTTGGGGTTTACCTGCTGGCCCACTAGTATTCGATTTTGGAGGATTCAGGTTACTAGTGAGTTCCAGATCAAGATCGCGGAAGCATAACGAAACTGCACTGATGATGCCTGGCTGGATTAAGTGAAGACGGTGCAAGCGGGGAAGATGAAAGAAGCCGCCTTTGGACCAGATGGTCTCCTGCGGTTTAATTAGCGCCTCTGTGTACCGAATGAAGGAGGGCTACGTGCTGATATCCTTCGAGAGGCTCATAGAAGTCATTTCACCATCCACCCAGGAATGACGAAGATGTACTAGGATTTGAAGCAGATGTTCTGGTGGCCGGGAATAAAGCGAGATGTAGCAGACTGGGTGGAGAGGTGTGTGACATGCCAGAAGGTGAAGATTGAACATCAGAAGCCGCACAGACTACTTACTCCTCCAGAGATACCTGAGTGGAAGTGGGAAGGCATAGCAATGGATTTCGTATCTGGATTGCCTCGGACGACTAAGGGAGTAGATGCTATTTGGGTCATTGTGGAACGCCTGACCAAGTCCGCACATTTCCTTCCGGTGCGAATGAACTATCCCTTGGAGAAGCTGGTGAGGATTTACATCAAGGAGATAGTGAGGCTACATGGGATTCCATTATCGATTATCTCCGACAGAGACCCCCGATTCACTTCACGGTTTTGGACAACATTTCAAAAAGCTTATGGGACGAAGCTATGCCTTAGCACTGCTTATCATCCACAGACCGACGGACAGTCGGAGAAGACGATCCAAGTTCTGGAAGATATGTTGCGAGCTTGTGCGTTGGACTTACCCGGCTATTGGGACGAGATGTTTCCCTTAGTCGAATTTTCCTACAACAACAGTTATCAGGCGAGTATTGGTATGGCCCTTTTTGAAGCTATGTATGGTCGAAAATGCCAATCTCCACTGTCCTGGCATGAAGGAGCCAAGTTCTAGAATTGTACTGCTGATGAGATCCGAGAGGCCGAAGAATGGGTCAAGACAATCCGAGCGAGGATCCAGGCGGCGCAGGACCGTCAGAAGAGCTACGCAGACGTTAGGAGGAAGCCCTTGGAATTTCAAGAAGGGGAGCACGTGTTTTTGAAGATCAGACCAGCTACGGAACTTGGAAGATCCCTCAAGGTCAAGAAGCTGAGTCCCAGATTCATAGGGCCGTTTCAGATTCTCGAGCGCATTGGACCGGTTGCTTACCGAGTAGCTCTTCCACCGCATTTGGCTTATGTCCATAATGTGTTCCATGTCTCCCAGTTGAGAAAGTACCACGCGTCGCCCGATCACATCTTGGAGACAAATCAAGTGCAACCAAGGGAAGATCTCGCCCTACCGATGACTCCTAGAAGGATTGTAAATCGAAAAACTCGTACGACCAGGAACAAGGAGGTCAAGATGGTACGCGTCTTGTGGGAAAATGGAGCTTGCGAGGACCAGACGTGGGAACTGGAAGCAGATATGAGGCGAGCCTATCCTGAGCTGTTCGAAGGTACGCCCGAACCTTCACTTAAATTTTGTGGACAAAAGTTTTCTAAAGGGGTGGAATGTAACATCCCGATTTTTCCTTAGAGAAATAATCGTAAACATAAATATTAAATTAATCTTCTAAGCATGATTAGAGAATTAAGATGGGAAATTATTAGGTAGAATATCCCTAGGAAATAAGACGTGTCACGATAGGAAGTTCGGTCGACAACCGAACGGCCGCTGTTCGCCGATGAAATTTTCTGACGCGAAAAAGGTGTCCGTGAAAATAATCTCCCAGAGAAAAAATCCACAGACACCTGGAAAAAATTAATACCCGTAGGTAGAGGGGAATTAGGGGATCGCAACGGTATAAACGGAATATTTTTCGGACAACTGTGCGCGACGCACCGATACTGCGAGTGATAAAACACGAGCGAATCGGAACCGGAAGAAAATGAAATTTCAGCAGCTGATGGAGAGGGCTGCACGACTAGGAGAGGAGATTTTTGCCCAAAAATTAATCCCCAAAATCATGCTTCCAAATTCCCATCACAATTACTTGTCTTACACACTAAACCAAATCCCATCACTAGCCATACCTATGCCCATGCCTTCTACTATTCATCACATTTTACTAAATCCTAAAATGCAATTCATTTCCCTCACCATCAGCCCAGAACCGAGACTTTCTTTCCCCAAAACTCTAAGTAAAAGCTCATTTCTCACATTCTCCATAACAACACACTAAGCCACACCTCAAAGAACACCACCAAACCTTCAAGGGATCAAGCACTTCTCCATCTCTTCCCACCTTCCACAAACCGAAACACAGCCCTCAAGTCTCCTCATCTTGGCTTCATTTTCTTCCTTCCAAAAACAAGAGGAACAACCTCACCATCCTCCACCTTGCTCAAAGATCTTCATCTTGGAGAAAGGAGAAGCTCAAGCTTTGGAAAACAACAAGGCTTGTAGGACTTCACTCCAAACTTTCCCTCACCACCACCAGGTTTTCTACATGTGGGGAACTATGCATAAATCACCTCCTTGGTGATCTATTTATGGTTATTTTGAGTATGTGATATAATGCACCTGGTGTGCGTTTTATGCGTGAAATGATCTTGCATGTGTTGTTAAATATTTGTTGAGAATAAACATTCGGTTACCTGTTGGTTGTATTTTGCGTGTTTTATGATTCATGAATGTTCTTGTTGTTGCTGTGTATCGCTGGGTTATGGGGTGTGTTGAGATGAATGTGAGAAAATGAGAGAAAATAAGCAACAAAGAGTAAGCGCCGAACGGGGTCCACGGAGGATCCCTAGAGTGACTAAGAGGAGTCCGTAGAAAGATGTAGAGTGGCGCCTGGGCTGGTGCTGAGTTGTTCTGCGGAGAGCGACTGAGAGGAGTCGAGTGGTTGAGCAACACCAGAATTGGTGCGGAGTGGGTTCTGCGGAGGATCCCTAAAGTGTTGAGGAGGTTACATGGAGTTGCTAAGTGGGCACCAGAAATGGTGTTGAGTGGGTTCCGCTGAGGATCCCTGGAGAGCTGAGAGGGTTACGCAAAGAGTGTTGAGTGGGCACTAGGAATGGTGCTAAGTGGGTTCCGCAGAGGATCCCGAGAGTGGCTGAGAAGAGTCTGGAGAGTCGTTAAGCGATGCCTGGACGGGGGCTGAGTGTTCTGTGGAAAGTGACTGAGAGTAGTCTGGAGGATTGTTGAGCGGCACCTGGGATGGTGCTTAGGGGTTCCGCGGAGAGTAACTTAGAGGAGTCTAGGGAGTTGTTGAGCCGCGCCTGGGATGGTGCTGAGTGGGTCCGCGGAGGACTCATGGAGTGCTAAGAGGGTTACGTGAAGAGAGCTGAGTGGGGAACCAGTAGTGGTGCTGGATGGGTTCCGCGGAGGTTCCCTGAAGTTGCTGAGTGGTTCCCGAAAAGGGAGTTTTGAGGTCCACATATATTCCAACAAGCACCTAGCAGTAGAAGTGTATGTGATATGTTTATCTGTATTATTGTGAGCCACCTAAGGGTGCCAAGAACAAGAACCTGAGTATTGAGTCTTGCATGCATCATGAGGATAGATCACTAGAGGCTATGCTATGACCAAGGCTAATGAATGAAGATGATAATGAACGTAAGAACCAGAATAGTACAGATAGATAAAAGTGCATATGATGATAATGATGATGGTTACGAATGAATGAGGCCCTCGTGCCTACATGGCTTAGCCCAAAGGAAGGCGGCCAATGCAAGCATATGATACCGGTTAACTAAAATGTTAAGTTCATGCATAGTGCACAAGAGCAGGCTCGAAGGGAACGCAGGCATTGTGCACGTCACCATGCTCGAAGGGAACGCATGGGACACGATCAGCTTGCATACATACCTATGTGGTTAAAGCATCGCTATGTCTCGACCATGTCACCATGCTCGAATGGAACTCATGGGGCAAGGTCACCAGGCATACATACATTTGTAGTAGTGTCAGAACAGTCAAGGATAAAAAGCACGAGAACTTAGTAAGAAAGATTAGTTCCCTGTCACCTAGTAACTAGATAAAGCCGCCCAGGAACTTAGACAAGAAATAACTGGTAGGATGTCTAGATGCATGAACACTTAGAGATCTCCTGGACGGCCGGAGCATAATTGAGTAACCAGATTCCCCCTATGCCATAGTTAACCACTGAGAACCATCGTTCTCACCCCACTCACTTATGGCTTCAGGCGAGTTGGATGACGACCCCGCCGAAGAAGCGGCGGATCCTTCGCAGCAGATTTAGGACTGTAGATCCTGAGACAGGGGAGGAGGCAGAGCTGTGGACAGTGCTCGTAGTGAACTGTCCCCCACCTCTCCGAGTCACACCACCGGTTGTCTCAGAGCCAGAGACTTTCGCGGACGGTGAGCCCGTTCCCTATGAGAAGGAGGTAGAGGTCGATCCAGTCTCCGTTCGACTTCGACCGCCAGACGTACCTGTGTCCCCATCACCTGAGGAGGATTCTCTCATCGAGATCTTGGAGGAGGAGGACGAGCCCGAGGAGCAGGAGGACGAGGAGGAGGACCCGGAGGAGGACCCCAGCAACGATGAGCCAGAGATTTGACCAGCCCTGTCCCCAGACCCTGTCATCAGACGACTCTTTTTGCCAGTAGCACCAGCTTGATGTATATTTTGATATATGTTATTTTGTAGTACGGGCTTAGGGTATGTACAGCCCTTTTTGATGTATTAGTACAGTATTTATGATATGTATCTATGACTATTTAACATGTATGAAATTAATTGCTTGACCCACTTGGTACTGTTTACTTTACTGCTTATGTACGTACGTGTATGACAGACGACGTTCGCATTCATCTGTTATACGACTATATGGGACTTAGGATAGTCCATGCGCATGGCTCTAGTTTGACGCATAACCACAACATATGTTTTAAAGAAAAAAAATGGGTCCTTACTTTCAGTTAACTTAACTATTTTCCTAAGTAAAGTAGGGACTATTAGTATTCCCACACAGCAGATAACAACCTAGCAGACACGGTTTATGACTTAAGCATAAGCTGCTAACCTAGGGTGTTACACTCAGCACCTTGCTTGGCCGCTCAGCGCCATGTACCTGCGTCCTCCTAGGGTTCTGAACCATCCTTATCCAAGCTTACGTGGCACCTCAAGGTGCAGACCGCTCAGTGGCCCTGTGAAAGGCTAGAAGAGGGAATGATGGGAGTAATGGAATAGACAGAGGGAATTTAGGTAGACTGACAGGCTCAACCAGCACCTCTATCATCCGAAATGTCTCCAAAAATTCTTTTTCTAACTGAAGCCCATCAGTGGACTTAGGTTTGGGACCTTTGTGTGGAAAGGGAAGTGGGACAGGTGCTTCTCCTGTCTGCATGGGTTCCGGACACCTGTTACATTCCTTAGTCTGCCTCGAGCCTTCTGCTCCAGTGTTACCGTCAGAGTCTTCTTTTCTGGCTTTTTTTTCAGGTTCCTTCTCGTCAACGTGACTGCCAAAGCCTTCAGAATCTTCAACCTGTGGTGCAATTGCTATAGGGTTTGGAACAGTCTGCGAGGGAAGGTGAGACGAGCTGCTTAATTGTGACTACTTGTTTGACTGGATTTCATTTTGTATTGCTGACAACGCAGCCTCATACTTCTTCTGGGAAGCCTGCATATCCTGCATCATTTTAAACATATCTTGTAACATAGAACTTTCAAGTGCAGGGGTAGCTTGTAGAAGTTGTGGAGAGGGATGGTAATATGTGGGCTCTGGTGAATAAGGATATGGTGGGTATGAGTCATATGGGTATGGTTGAGGTTCATGTGGTAGTGGTAGATGTGTTTCGGTATGGTAAGGCTCGGGGTACTGTTGGTAGGGATAGGATGATGAAGTCATCACCCCATAATGGCTCAAATAGTCTTCCCATTCTTGTTCAGATAGCTCAGAAAAATTGTGGGGCAATGTCTGCAATATCTCCCAAATGGTGTCGTCAGGTAATCTTTCCAGTTCCTCTTTCCTCCGGTGATACCTGTGTTGAGCACTATCAAAATCCGTTCCATCACTTGAAAAACAAGGAACACTAGACCACTGCGAACTAGAAAAATTGTTAGAGTACATGATAGCACATTTTAGGGACAAAATTAAACAACAAAAAGGAAAAAGAAATGGAGAGAGAAGAAAAGAGTTTGGCTAAATTGCTTCCCCGGCAACGGCGCCAAATTTGACGAGCACCAAAACGTCGTTAGATTTTAGTGCGCGGTCAAATAATAATTTATAAACCAAGTAAACCCCGAGAACGTAGTAAAGGGGGTTAACCTGGGTCGTCTCTCAAGGAAGCAATTTAGAACCAAATCGATATTTAAGTAAATGGGGGGGTTTGTTGTTGATAACTTGAAAGCAATTAAAACAAGATTAAGACAATAATGATAAAAGCAATATCCTGCATACGGCGTTTCAAGATTAAGGATTAATTCTCATCGGTTCTTAGTTAATTATTCATGAAAGGAGATGTTGTTTATTAGTTGAGATCTCTAACTAATATGCAATTTACTTAAGAAACTACGATCGTCAATTCCTTAAGCATTCGTTAATACAGGTATTAAAACCAAGATCTCAGCATTAATACCCATATTAATTAAGTACCAATTGCACAACCTAATCAGATCTGATTAGTTCTCCAAAAGTTCCTTAATCATAGTTTAATAAATCCTACAATCGTCAAGATTCATTAACTTAGATTTAGCCTTAACTTATAACATGCAATCACTATATCATTAGTTAAGGTGGAACGAGTCATGAATATTCTTCAAGCGCAAGACCTCAAATTAATCTTTATCTTGAGTTACCGCATGTAAGATATTAAGAAATTATTCCTCCATGGTTGAAGAATTAAAACTCAAAGTAAATAAAGAGAAAGAAAGAGTAGATAAAGAGAAAGGAAAAGTAAATAACAATGGAAAAAGTAAATGATAAGGCAAGAAATAAAATGAAAAGGTAAAGGAAAAAGGAAATAGAAAGAGTAAACAAACTTAAAGTAAGTAAAGAGAAACAAAGAAGTAAATAAAGAAACGGAAGGATGTAAATAGCAATGGAAGATTAAAGCAAATGAAAAGCAAGAAAAAGTAAATAAAGAAAATGAAAGAGTAGATGGCAAGAAGAAATGAAACAATAGAACCTGGAATTAATTCGGCAGAACTTCGTTACAAGCTTTGAAGAAAACAAAGCACTTTAACATAGCCTAAGTGCTTTGAAATAAAATGTAAAAAGTGAAGAATATGCAAGGAAAAAGGAAGGGTTTTGGCCTAGGAGAGCTTAGGGAGAGCTTCGAAGAGGATGGAAGAAGAATGGAGATTAGATGCCATGGCCCCCCTATTTATAGGCGTTTTCTGGGGGGGAATCGCTCAGCCGTTTAGTGCCATCACTGAGCGGTTTGGCGGCGGACGCGGTTTGACAGCTGGCGCTAGCTGGCGAAGTTTCTGGAAGCTGGTCCGCTCAGCGGATTGGTAAGTCCGCTCAGCGGACTGACTTGCACATCAGTCAATAAAATTATAATATCTTCCTCTACAGACCTCCGATTGAGGTGATTCAAATTCCCATGTAAAGATAAGAGATAGATCTACAACTTTGTGTTGACATCAATTCGTGATTCGATCTCCATCATGGCTCAAAATCGATGGCAAAGTCAGTATTAGAAATCCTCAACTCATCTTTTAACCAAATCTTTTTGGATTTGAACTTGATCTTGTATTCATTGGTCCAAATCTTCTCTTCACATCTTCATTGATCCTCCTAGACATTCATTCCCTGTAATTCAAAATAGAAAAACTACAAAAGAAATATTACATTCGAAGAGAATTAATACCTTATTTTGCCGTTTTCCTTAATTTCTCTCAAAAGAGGTCAATGTGTAAAAACGTATTGATTAAGTATTAAACCTACACATTTTAGTATGCATTTTCTCACTTATAGAGTAATAACTTAGGGTATAAAATTGACTTATCACCCTGTATGCCCACTCAGCGCCTGTACCTGAGTCCTCTCTACCACGTAACTTCTCACGTGTTAAGCTTGGAAACAACTCAGGCCGCTCAGAGCCCTGGCATTTTCAGAACCTGAAATACGTGGGTTGGCCACCTTTGCTTCCATCCTTCCAAACCAATCACATACCCTTATCCAAGAGTTCCACCACATGATTCCATCAATCACTACCCACCTAGAATCATCCTAAGCATCCACTTACATAGGGTAGCCATAACACATGCTAAGCTTACAACAATACACATATACATACATATGCACATATATAGCCATGCAAGCAAGCAAAGAACACCAAGGAGGTGAGTAAGCCTAAGTTACCCACTTCCTTTGTTGGTTGTTGGTGGTGAGGAGGGTGTGGGAGGGTGGCTCTCCAAGTGTTGAAGCTTGTCCTAGCTTGCTTTGAGATTCTGACAGCATAACCACAACGTGGACGAACAGAACCGAAACTACCTAGCAGAGAGATTTGTGTGTGGAAACCAAATGAGTTGTAGGTGGTGTAACACCCTAGCTAACTGCATACCCTTGAGAAGTACACAATGCTCACTAGGTTGTTGCTAGTTTGGTGGGATTACTTATAGTCCTTTATTATCTTTCAAAAATGCCAGATTAAGGAAAATATGGACCATTTTTAAAATTTCTTTACTCACCACTTATTCATAAAATATGAGCCGCGTGTGAATCAAAACATATAATACAAGCGCTAGAGCTCATGGCTTACAACTGATATTCATTAATAAATATTTACATAAACAAACGAGGTCCATCACAAACATTTACATCAACAGTAGTGTAATATAATAAGTTACATACATGAGTCATATACATACATCAAAATACATGTCTAAATACATATCAAAATGCCCATCTGGTCCTAAACTAAGCTGGCTGTCCTCGGTCCTCTACTGCTCAACATGCGGCTCCTCATAAGGCTCCTCGTAGCCCTGGTAGTCTTCTCCTGCTCGTGGAAGCATAAGCTAGTGGGGGTGAGAACGTGTATCCTCAGTGGTTACCTTGGTGTAGGATATTTCTTTTTCTCACTTATGAACTAGGCCGCTCAGGTGTTTCTAAGTGAACATGCATACTAACATCCTACTGATTATTATCTGGCCTAAAGTCCTGAACAACTTTATCTACTTTACTATGTGACTGGGGAACTAGTCTTTCTTAGCTAAGTTCTTGTGCTCATTATCTTTACTTCGCATACATACATAGGTTGTCTCGAGCGTTCTCTTGACGACTACATAGACTTACATACATTCTCATATACTCATTCATCATATACTCATGCTTGGGGAACATGGGGATCTCTTACGCATACCGGCTCACCTGGGTTAGCGTCCTTCTTGCTTTACTTAGTTTGCCGCCCATGTAGCCGTGGCCTACGACTACAACCACTTCTGTTCCCAGCTTGACGATGACCCGACTGCGTTCACACCAGAGTGGTTACGATCCACCGATGGGGTCTGTGACCATCATCGCCAATCAAGCGGGCTACCCTTCCTACAAGTAGGGATGTGGGGGTTCGTACCCTTTTGACGTAACCAAGTGGGGACTCATATCTCATCATCATATCTCATTAGCATATCTCATCATAGCTCACTAGCATATCTCATCATAGCTCATCATATCTCATCATCATGCCATTAACCTCATTGACCAATCTACCCTTTTGGGACTGGTGAGGTAGCATCAGTGACCAATCCACCCTTTTCGGACTGGTGAGGGGCGTGTCCGTAGACTTGCCAAGAGAAAGGAATCTTATCATATAACTACATACTTATTCCCTAGGGTTCAATTATAATCTTTACATTTTAGGTGATTAACCTCTAGTTCTCTAAGGTTTTCTTAACACTTACATGACAACCCTGTCCTCATGATGTATGACATTATAATCATTCTACTCATAAATCATCTACATGCAATGTTCCACATACATCATCATAAACATACCTCATGAAATGTTCTGCATACATCATCATAAGCATACCTCATGAAATGTTCTACATACGTCATCATAAACATACTTCATGCATATCAGTCAGTTTACTAAGTGTCGGAAATGTGTGCCCCGGACAACTTTCATAAACCTTGTTTCGTAAAAATGGTTATGTTTCAGGCCGCTTAGCGCCCACGTGGTCCGCTTAGCGGTCCCTGAAAGTTTTCACACTTCAGAAATATTTTCCATCCTTATCCTTAGGTTTCAGCCCTAGGCCGCTCAGCGCCCTAGAGTCCATGTGTCAAAAACTGTTTTCTATTTCATTCGCTCAGCGGAGTCCAGTCCCGTTCAGCGGCTCATGAGGCCGCTCAGCGGTACTTGGGCGAGACTGAAACTTGCACCTTTACTTTTCTTGCTTTCTTCCCCCCTTTGTCTATGGACCCTTATTGAGGTTTTCACACATTTTCCAACCCTTAAAATCCTATTTAGTCCAGGTCACAAGACCCTTCAGAATCACTCCTAAGTCCTAGCATAACACTTCTAGCATAAATCATCATAGTTTACATAATCATCAAAATCAAACATAGACAAACATAAGCTCCAAGGAGATGAGCAAGCCAAGTTCACCCACTTTCTTGGAGCTGCAAAGAAGGTTAGAAAGGGTGGAAGAGATGTAGGATCCCTAGGTGTATTGCCTCCTGAACCAGTCTCCTGATTTCAGCAGTGCTTCGGAACCGAATGATTTTTCGGCAGAGTTTTGGCAAGGTGGAGAATATCTGAAAAATAAATAACCATGGGGGCTATTTATAGAGAGGGGAGCCGTGGGTTTTGGGGGCAGATTGGTCCTCAAATTTTGTCCCCAAAATTACCAAAATGCCCTTTTTAATTTTATTTCTTAATTAATTAATTAGTTTGGATAATCCTAAGGTCACATCAGGTCAAATCAATGAATAGTAATTGAATTTTTAATTATTTCTCCTTGAAATCTGAGTCAAGCACGTGGTCAATGTAGGTGTGGGGCCCACCCGGTCCCGTTTCGCTCATTTTTGGTCGTTCGCAATCCTGACGCGTCGCGCATGGTGGTCCGAAAAATATTCTGCTTATACTGTCGCGATCCTCTAATTTCCCTTAACCTAGGAATAATGTTCACTCAAGGAATTTGTGAATTTTTCTCCGGAGGAGTATTTTTCAGAGATACCTTTGATCTGTTATCTCTCGTCGGTGTCCGAACAAGACCGTTTCGCTGGCGTTTCCGTGATCGCTAAAGCTTCCTAGTAGTTGTTTGGGGTTGCTCTAGGGGTTTTATCATCTTTTCCCACATAAGGTATGGTTTCCCAAGATTGGGGCCAACTGCTCAATTCTACTGGCTAAACGGGGCCAGACGGGACTGTTGTAGTGTCTGCGGAATCGTCCGAAAGTGAGCGGAACTCCATTTTTCTGACTGTTTGATTTTCCCGCTAAATTCTAAGGGTCATAAGGAACCCTTTGAGTGTCATCAGAATTTCAAGAAACTAAACAGATTAATTTCTATTAATTTCTACATGTTAACCTATACACGATGCTTTATGAACAGTTAATCGGGGAAATTTTTACTAGGGAATGAGCGGGATGTTACAGGTGGGCTATTTATAGCCACCGAATTTGTGTGGCTAGCCCACCAAAGTTACCATTTTGCCCTTATTTAATTTAATTAATTAACTTAGATAATTAACATGTCATTTCATGAATAGTGTTTTGGATGAATTTGTGAACTTGTTGACTTGGAGCACGTGGGGAATGCAGATTTTTGGCTCCCCCCGGTCTTGTTCGATCGTGTTTGGTCGTTCGATATCTCGATGCTTCGTGTGTGGTCGTCCGAAAAATATTGCAAACATACCGTCGCGATCTACAAATTTTCCTTAACATGGAATTTAAGTCAACCAAAGGTATTTGCAAATTTTTCTCCGGAGGAGTATTCTTCACAGATATCTTTGATGCATCGTTACATTCCGGTGACCGAAAGTAACTATTTCAGTGTTTGCGAAAGTTTGCGAAACGACAAACCCTAGTTTCTACGAGCGTTTTCATCCTAAGAATTCCTATCCTAGCCCTCCTAACATGAATTAAGAATTATTGTATATTTATTTTGTGAATTCTTTGCTAAGGAAAAAACTGGATGTTACACAAAGGGATGGGTCATTCGAATAACCTATAAGGGGTCATTCGAATGATTCTGGCCTTGCCTCTTTTAAATGCCACATTGGGGTCTCATTCGAATGTCCATGGTCTGGGCATTCAAATGTCTTGCTTTTGTGACTTAAAAATGTAAACTTATCACGATTCATTCAAATAACCCTAAGGTGGTCATTCGAATGACACGTGTTCTGGGGCCCTAAATTTGAAAATTCTTCATGGTTCATTCGAATGACCTTGGCGGGGGTCATTCGAATGACCACTGACCTGTAATAGGTTTTGCTTGTATTTTGGGGTCCCACACATGCACCAACCTATTCCGATGCTTCAAACAACACACACTACTCACATAGATCACCAAGAGGTGATGGAAACCTAGCTTCCCACCGTCAAGATGGTTGGATATTGGACAAGAGAGTTTTTGAGAGAAAGCTTCTCAAGCTTTGGAAAAATCCAAGTTTCTGCCCCCTGCTTCTATGAGGAATGATCTTGTGAGTGATGATGAGGGTGTTTGGCAAGGGCTATGGCCTTTGGCCTTTGAAGTGAGTAAAGAAAGGAAACAAATGGAAGAAAAATGGGTTGCTAAAAGCTTCGGTGGCTGAGGGAAAATGGTGAGGAAGATTGAATCAAATGAATGAGATGACATGGTAGGTGAACAGTAGGGGGTATGGCTTATGGTAAACTGATTTAAAGGATGTAGGAGGGCTGTTGGTGGGGGTATGGCTTGTGATTTGATCACACAGCTGACCAGGGAATTTTCTCCAAAAATTTATCCCGTGTTCGGCCGTGTTTGGTCGTTCGTTGTCTCAGTGCTTCGCGTACGGTCGTCCGAAAAATATTCCGGACGCACCATCGTGATTTACTAATTTTCCTGATTATTAGTTTGAGTCCGGTTGAGGTGTTCCGAGATTTATTTTCTTATCAGTGTATTTTATGGGTATTTCCGGTATCCGAAAAAATTCCAGACCAGTCCGAAAATTGTCTCGAGTTTTCGAGAAAGTCCACAAAAATCGCGAGATGCCGGTTTGATCGAAATTTTACGGTTTAACCGCGGCCATCTAATTTTCTTGCCTTGGTTTTAATAGGATCGTAATTATTTATTTGGCAAGATTCTCACAAGGAAAAAATTCGGGATGTTACAAAAGACACTCTAACGCCCAAGCCAATATGTGAGTGAATTATGAGGTGATAATGGTCTGAGACGTACCTTGTCGAATAACAGAAGATGAAACACCCTAGCTAGATAGCCCATGCTTAAGTCATAGACCATTCCGGCTAGGGGGTTGTCTTTCGGGTGTGACTCTCCATCGTTCATTAGTGTTTCGTTTCAAAAATAGGGTTAAAAGAATAGGGCCAATTTAAAACTTTTGCTTAACAATGAGTACTTTGAAAAATAGAAGCCATTCGGTTATATACGCATCCATGCCACTCGAAGACGTGGTTGGTATCCTAGAAAATAGCATACACATGCAATAATAGATCACATACATTGGCCACAAGATAACATATCGGTTATACAGTCCATATAATATTATACAAGTGGGTAGTTCAACTCTTATTCTACCTCCCTATTATACATCACATGCTTCTTATTATTACACAACCTATTTTACAACTCATACATGCTAAGGGATTGGCGAGTGAGTACTACTCATTTCGCCCTACACGGGTAAGATCCTATTTTACAGTCGGTAAGTAGTCCACAGAAATGGTCGGCAAGTAGTCAACGGAAACGTTCGGCAAATGTCATCCCTACTGTCCGAATTCTTCTCAGGGTCCGACTCCTCCTCATCACTGGATGGCTTGCTCTCGGCGGTGGCGTCTCTACGGGCAAGACGGTGAACAGTAGCTGGTGTCACTCTCTTACGGGCGGTGGTAAAGCATCCTCGGGGCCTTGCTGATGGTCCAGCTAAGTTAGAGTCATTCTTCACCTCAGCTGCTGGTGGGGGAGTGTTCGCATCGTTGCTGTCTATGATAATGGGGTTGTTGGGCCCACACCCTAGTTCCTTGTCCACGAAACTAGGGTTGACCGAAGAAGGTCCAGCCCCCTGGGGGCCTCTGGGGCGTGGCACCAGTATCAAGAGCGGCGGCCCTGGGAGGTCAGTCGGTGCGTAGGTGCACGTCTCCGTGATGACCCCAATCCTGGGGTCACGCTGGCGGGTGCGTGAGAGTAGAATGGCCGTCCTCCTCGGGGAAGTCATCTTCTTCACCTGGATTTGTAAGCAAGTAGAAGTAAGAACATATGGTTCTTAGTGGGAATCCCTAGGCCATACCTATCGCTTTATTTCTTGTTTAGAATTACAGGCCACTCAGGAGATCTCTAAGTTTCATGCATACTAAAATCCTTATTGTTTATTATCTTGCTATCTTGAGCAGCTTTATCTAAATTACTAGGTGGTAGGGTATCTAATATTGATCTTACTTAGGGCTTCGTGCTTGATTAAATGCATTCGCTTGAGTATGGCGATGTCATGTCGCCTCCTCACGTTCGTCTATTTATCTAATAGTCGTCTCAGGGCGTGACGATAATATATATACACATATAGTCATATGATATGCATGAGGGGTAATCTCTTACGCGCCTTGTGGCAACGTCCTTCTTAGTTATGTCTCACCACCCTTGTAGTCGTGGCCTCAACTACAACCTACACCCGTCCAATGTGGGATGAGTGAGGGGCCTGCCCTTTTGCATGACCAAGTGGGGACTCGTTTCGTTTCATGCCAACTACTTTGGGGCATATTGCATGTACTTGTGCCAACTACTTTGGGGCACATTGTAATTGTGATGTTTATACTTGTGATGCCAACTACTTTGGGGCATATTAGTTTGGGGCGTGTTGTGTTCTGTTTTACCACTACTTTGGGGTCGTGTATGTCTTTTATTTGCCACAACTTTGGGGTACATTAGGTTTTCCCAGAGTCCTAGTTCAGGTCTTATCCTGCGTTAAACATTTTACCAATCCATCTTGCTAGACTGGCGAGGGGCTGGTCGGTAGACGTGCCAAGAGAAGGGGAATCCTAATTATATAACTATGTCCTTTTCTTTAAGGCATATCGAACCACCGTAGGTCGGACCTTCTTAAGAATAATATCTTTTTTCCCTAAGGTTCAATTATGATCTTGTTAAATGTTAGGTGATCATTGTCTAGTTAGCTATCTAAAAGTCCTAGCAACGACTGGTTCCTCATGATGCATGGTCATACAAATAGATGGTGCATGGTAGTATAACAAGAGAGCATTAGAACATAACCATAAAAAGGATAGTGAAAACTCTGACGTCTCGGGTCAGCCGCTCAGCGGTGCGCTCAGCGGTGCGCTCAGCAGTGCGCTCAGCGGTGCGCTCAGCAGTGCGCTCAGTGGGGCGCTGCAGCGAAGCCTTCGGCGTCATATTGCTTATTGAAACTGTGTGAATATTTACTTCGGTATGATATCAACTAGTACAACTATATTTTCCTATCTTCACATATTTCTAACATAATTTTCACAGCGCCTACTCTATAATTTGTACAAAATATGTCTTTAATAATTTTTCTAAAACTACATATAAAAAAATATCACATAAAGCCACATAGACAGTGGGGGTCGGAATACCCACCTCAAAACTGGTTTCCGTCTTGATGGGGGTATAAAGGGAATTTTCTGGAGAGCAGGGGTAGGCTCCGGGAATTTTTCTGTCGCTTCTAGGAAATTTTAACAGTGCAGAATGGATACTATGAAGGAAGCAAAACTGAAGGAAAAGAAAGAAAGCTTCGGTGAAAAACACGAGGGACAGTGAGGGCTATTTATAGCCTTCAGCTGCAGGCTACTGTAGCTTCTTTTTATTTTTGAAAAAATAGCAAAAGGTAAAAGATAATTATATGCATAGTGAAGGGATTTACTCTGGCCGCCTCCCCCCACGTGCCTAAATGCCATGTTTCTTGTTTCGGTCACGTTTGATCACGTTTTATCCTAATTTGCTCGTGTACGGCTACCCTAAAAATATTCCGAACATATATCCGCGATCTACGAATTTTTTCAGTCAGTAAGGTATCTTGAGTTGAGGTATTTGTGAATTTATTACCCAGAGGTAACTTTTCACAGATACCTTAAGTGTCTACCGAAATTTCGGTTTTTGGCGATGTAACAGCCCGATTTTTCCCTTCACCAAGATTTCGCAAAATAAAAAGTAAGAATATATTAATGAGAAAAGATAAAATAAAATAAAATAAAAATTTAAGTATTAACTTTAATCTCTGTAATATTAGCTAAAAATAAAGATTTTGCGATCTCGTGGCGTCCTGTGAAGTTCGGGTCGATATTCGGTTATTATTATTATTTAATCATGACTCAAAGGAGTCCGTAAAATACACTAATATGAAAATAAATTCGAGCATAGCTCGACAAAGATTTAAATATTAACAAGAAAAATTAATAGGTCACAATGGTATGTCCGAAATATTTTTAGGACCTCCGGACATAAATAGTTAATGAGAAAACACGACCAAAAACACACATAGAAAATGAAAACATGTATGGCCAAGGGCCACAAATTCCCGCACGGCAGCCCTTTTCCCACGATAACACACACACACACCAAATCCTTATTCATTTGCTTATCTCTAATTATGCTAACCAAAGCTCTTCCACCCGAATCCATCTTTGCCTTTATTGAATTCTCTTATTTCCAAATCATATGCATAGCAAGGAGCAGCACAAGCACGTAAGGTTGCCCTCCTCATCACTTGGTGAATCAAAGCTTCCATAACATCTCCATATTTCCTATTTCAAGTGTTTCACTTCTTGGCAAGAACTCAAGTAATCAAAGCTTAATTTCATCATTCCTCCACCACCGAACAGCTCTTTAGGAAGTGGGTAACTTTAGTTCCTCACCTCTTTGATGGTGGATGATTGGTTGTGTGATTATGTGTGTGTGTGTGATTCTTTGTATATATGTTTATGTATGTTAGAAATTCTGTTAGGGCTTAGGGAGATGATTCTGAAGGGTCTTGTGACCTGGATTAGCTAGGATTATTATGTGTGGAATATGTGTAAAAGCTCAAGAAGGATCCATGGGAGAAAGGGGAAAGAAAGAGGAGAAAACAATGCATTTTGTTTTCAGCTTCGCCCAGGTACCGCTGAGCGGCCTCAAGCTCCGCTGAGCGGAATGCATCCATATTTTTCAAACGTGAACTCCAGAGTGTTGAGCAGTTGGCGGTTATCGCTGAGCAGTCTGAAGCTCACCGCGGATAAGGATAAGGATGGGAAGATATTTTTCTTAAAAGATAAGGCTGAAAAGATACTTTTGAACACGTGTCATACCGCTGAGCGAGGAGCCTCTTACCGCTGAGCTGGAATGCTTTAAGCGCTGAGCGCGGGGACCTCAGAACGCTGAGCGGACAGTAGTTGCCGCTGAGCGGCCTGAGACCAGATGTCTTATAGAACCCATCTTGAGGCACATAGTCTAACACTCAATGTTATAACTATGATTTGTAACTGAAATATGTGAAGTATGTGCATTCCATGCATTTTATAAGGAAAGTTAAAGAATTAGACGTAAGCATGAGATAAGTAAAGATTCTGAAAATGAACAAAAGAAACAAGTCATATCATGCTGCAGGTACTGAAAGGAAATGAAGTCTGAAATGCTGCTGAAAATTCTGAGGCCGTGATCACGAGATGCTAAATCATGATCCCACTTCAGGAGGTCAGAGGGACATCCTGAATGTGGAAGCCCGCCACAGGTGGTGTCGATATGGCATACCTGGAGGTGTGCGGTTACCACGCCTAGCACTGTCGAAAAGTGGCAGGCTAAGGTGGGGGTACAATACCAGCCCACTGCCGAAGGGTCAAGAGATGACACACGGCAGGTGGAAGCCCACCGCAGGGGTCGGAAAAGGGCCACCTGGAGGTGCGAGGTTATTTCGTCATACTAGTGTCAAAAGAGGGCACTATTATGGTGGGAATAACATATATTCCAAAAGCATGTTCATTCTGTTATGCATATGTTCATTCTGTTATGCATGAATACCTGTAATGTATGTGACTACTGATATGTAATTACCGTCAAGAGAACGTTCGAGACAGCTATGTATGTACACGTAATATTAATAAGCACGAGAACTTAGTAAGCAAGAATAGTTCCCCCATAACTTAGTAATGTAGATAAAGCCGTTCAAAACCTTAGGCCAGATAATAATTGTAACATCCCACATTTTTTCCTTAGTAGAAAGTTCGTAAAAATAAATGAAATAATTTATAAATGAACTTAGAAAGAAGAAAAACATTACCAATGCCTCCCTTAGTGAAAAGTTCCCTAAACAACTGTTCATAGAGCCCTTTGTAGGAGTTGACTTGTCGAGGTCAGTAGAAATTATTCCGTTGGGAATTTTCAAATTCTGCTGATACTCAAATGATTCCTCTCGACCTCTAGAGATGGATGAAAAACCTAAAGTGCCGATAAAACAGAAATCGGTTCAGTTTCGGACGATTCCGCAGACACTAGAACGGCTCCGTTTTGCGTGTAGAATTGAGCAGAGAGCCTGAAGTCTCTGGAAACCCCACCGGTACCAGGGAAAAGTCTCAGACACCTTAGGGTGGTCCCACGACCCTATTGGGATGTTTGGGAAAGAACGGAAACGCGAGTCGAACGGTTGTCGGCAGACACAGGAGCGTAGAAACAGGTCGAGGGTATGTGTGAAAAATACTCTCCGGAGGAAAATTCACAAACACCTTCTGAGATTAATATTCCTAGGTAGAGGGAAATTAGAGGATTGCGACGGTACAAGCGGAATAATTTTCGGACGACCGTGCGCGACGCACCGACATTACGAGCGATAAAACACGAGCAAAACGGAACCGGGAGAAGTCAAAATTTGGAGCAGCCCACGTGAGAGAAATCAGCTGCAATGAAAATAATTTTTTAATCAAAATACTATTCATGATGTGACCTAAAGAATATCTTCCAAATTAATTAATTATAAAAGAAATTAAAAATGGCAAAATTGTAATTTTTCATAGGGGCAAAAAGGTAAATATGTGGGGCAGCTTCTTGGCTATAAATAGCCAGCCCCATAATCAGAAAAAATTGGAAAAATTGCTAGCCTAGGGGAAACTCTGTCCGTTTGCCCAAAGACTCTCTGCAGACACTTCACCGGGAAGCTTGGATCACGCCCGGAGCTCGGAGAACGACTCTCCTACCCTTTTTCTCACCACTGAAAAGCCTCCAAGAAGTGGGTAACTCTAGCTACTCACCCCTTGGGTGATTATGTTTGATTATGTGTGTGTATGTATGCTTCTATGTATGTATGTTTATGTATGCTAGAACTTTGGCTAGGATAGGAAGATGATTCTGAAGGGTCTTGTGACCTGGACTAGTTAGTTTTATGATGGTTGGAATATGTGTGAGAACCTCAAGAAGTTTCCATGAGAAAGGAGGAAGAGAAAAGAAAGAAAATCATGCACTCGGTTTCAGCCTCGCCCAGGTACCGCCGAGCGGCCCCAGGCACCGCTGAGCGGAGTGCATCAGAAACATGTTTTTAAAAACATGAACTCCAAGACGCTAAGTGGTCAAAAGGACCCGCTAAGCGGCCTGAAGGTCACTAAGGATAAGGATAAGGATGGAAAAGATATTTTTGAGAACCGGGCGAAGCCCGCTGAGCGAAAGAAGTTACCGCTGAGCGATTAAGCTCTCACCGCTGAGCGATGAGGCTCCTATTGCAGAGCGAGATGAGCTCAGACTGCTGAGCGAACAAGAGGTTCCGCTGAGCGGCCTGAGACCAGAATGTCTTATGAATGCTTTCTTGAGGCACATAATCCAACAAGTTATGATTTAAATGATGAATATGACTGAAGTATGTGAACTATGTGATGTAGTATGTCCATGCATTATTATTATTTACAGTAATATGTTAACATGTCATGCATCATGTTAAGGTACATTCAGAGGACTAGAAGTTAATCAGGTAATGAGTAAAGATTATAATGGAAATGAACTTAGGGAACAAGTCATGCCATGTTATGTGCAAAGAAATGAAGGACAAGAAGAAATGTTATGAGAAAGATAAGATGATGATATGATGAAATGCTATGAGAAAAAAAGAAAAGAGAAAATGATATGAGAAAGAGAAAGAAAAGTTGATGTTGCTGTCGGTAGGTGGCTGGCAGCGGGTTCACTCTTCTGTCGGTAGGTGGCCGGCAGGAGAGATGAATCGATTAGCACAACCCTCCTGTCGGTAGGTAGCTGGCAGGATGTAGGGTCACTTCCCTGCCTGCAGGTGGATGGCAGGGAAGGGGATGATGATTGTTGTCAGTAGGTGGCTGGCAACGGATTCACAGAGATGAATCGATTATGCTGTATAGGTGGCTGGCAACGGATTCACAGAGATGAATCGATTATGCTGTATTATGTTGTTGTCGGTAAGTGGCTGGCAACGAATTCACAAAGATGAATCAAATAAAGAAAAGAATATGAAAGTCTGAAAGCAAGAGAAAAGTATGAAAGAGTAAAGTATAAAAGAAAGAAAGAATTATCATATGTGATGTATGCTTTAATGTATGTATGTATGCAATGTATGTAATAATGTATGTGTGGAAGTATGAATAAGTAAGAAGATGAGTAAATAAGTAAGAAGATAAATGAATATGAAGAAGATAAGTAAATATGATGTTAGTACCGTCAAGAGAACGCTCGAGACGGCTATGTATGTATAAGCAAAGGAAAGTAACAAGCACGAGAACTTAGTAAGAAAGATTAGTTCCCCCCTATCATCTAGTAATGTAGATAAAGCTGTTCCGGACTTTAGGCCAGATCATAATCAGTAGGAATGTTAGTATGCATGTTCACTTAGAAACACCTAAGCGGGGGAATCATAATTAAGTAGAAAATAAAGAATGATCCCCAAGTTACCCATACTGAGGACCCAAGGTTCTCACCCCCACTCCTTTATGGTTCCAGGATAGCATGACGTGTATGCAGAGACGGAGTAGGTATCGGAAGACAGACCAAGTTGTGGACGTCAACAGATTCAGAGGACGCAACGGACAATAATTGCTGCTTTATGTTTTGGATTAGCTAAAGGGATTAGATGTTTACTTAGCCATAGGAAAATGTATTATTGCTTGTATACTTGATGATGTAGTTAGGTATTATTATTTGAATGTATGATGGTGTGATGGACCGAATACTTGTATGTTTACATATTTCTCTAGTAAGATTTCCAGTACGACTATTCTGTAATTAACTATTGCTTGTATCTTTATATGCTTTCTCCACCACGCACGGTTCTTACTTTATAAAATGATAATGCACACGAACGATTTTCAAAATGGTCCATATTTTCAAGTAAGAAATATTTGCCAAGCTAAAAATAGGGGCTAGAAGTAACCCCACCAAAGCAGAAAACAAATTAGGGAGCATTGTTTACTACGTACGGGTAAACAGTTAGCTAGGGTGTTTCAATAATCAGTAGGATGTTTAGTATGCATGTTCACTCATAAATCTCTGAGCGGCTTGAAGTCCAACCTAATATGAGACGAGACTCAGGAACTAAAGTTATTTCCACTGAGAACTTACTCCCACTGCCTTATGACTTCAGGTACTTATGATGACTCATGTTTTGAGGATGCTGACGAGCCGCCTGCGGAGCCATGAGCGGTTCTGACAGGATATGGACCTAGAGATTGTTGGATGTCAGGATTTTTGCCAAGGGCATACTGAGTAGTATTCCAGTAGCCCTTGCATTTTAATATTATGTATTTTGGATTATGTATATGGTATTTTGATATTATGTATTTTGGATTATGTATATGGTATTTTGGCTTATGTACATGTTATGTGTATCTTACTTATTGTAATTATAACTATGTAACTGTCATGATGGACCCAATGGATGTACATGGTATGCTTTACTATTATTCGAAGGAGATCAGCTAAGCCCAAAGGCTTTACCGCTTGTTATATTTTTCTTTCTGACGCATGGCTCTATTTGAGTACTTATTTAATGCAAATGCAAAGTTAAAAATTGGTCCCTATATTCTTAAACAACTATTTTCGAAAGATAACAATGGACTAAGGTATTCCCACCAGGTAGAAAACAACCTAGTGAGCATTGTTTACTACGTACGGGTAAACAGTTAGCTAGGATGTTTCAGGCGACACTTGGCACGAACCTCGCGGCACTCCGCGAGATCAAGAAACAACTACCATACTGGGGTTCGGAAGCAGTTAATTTTCTAAATAATTCTTCCCAGTCCAATAATCGTCCTGATTGTGCTTTTACTTAAGTCAAATTGTGGATTTTTGCGAAATCTTTGTAAGGGGAAAAATCGGGATGTTACATTCCACCCCCCTTAGAAAAATTTTGCCCACGAAATTTAGGTGAGGTTGCTTGTCGTACCTTCAGAATAGGTTCGGATAAGATTCCCGCATGTTGGCTTCTAGCTCCCACGTTTGTTGTTCAAACTCTCCATTGGCCCATATTACCCGCACCATGGGAACTTCTTTATTGCGAGTCTTGCGGGTTTTAAAATCACTGATGCTTCGAGGCGTGAGGGTTAGGGACAAATCTTCCCTTAGTTGTACTTGTTCGGGTTCCAACACATGCTCCGGATAGGAGTAATACTTACGCAACTGAGATACATGGAAGACGTTATGAACGTTGGCCAAGTATGGTGGAAGAGCTACTCTGTATGCCACAAGTCCAATGCGCTCGAGAATCTGGAAAGGTCCTATAAATCGAGGGTTCAGCTTCCTAACTTTGACGGACTTCCCAATCCCAGTTGTAAGGGTGACCCTTAAGAACACATGATCCCCCTCTTGGAACTCGAGGGGTCTTCGCCGCGAATTTGCATAACTTTTCTGTTGACTCTGGGCTGTTAGGATTTTCTGTCGTACCAACTTAACTAGTTCCTCAGCTTCTTTCATCTCTTCTTGATTGAGATGTTGGTATTGTCGGCTATCATTCCAACATAGTAGTGATGGACATTTTCGTCCGTAAAGGGCTTCGAAGGGAGCCATACCTATGCTGGCTTGATAGCTGTTGTTATAGGCGAACTCGACTGGCATCAGCTCATCCCACGCCCGTGGCACATCCAATGCACAGGCTCTCAACATGTCTTCCAAAATCTGGATAGTTCGTTCCAATTGACCATCTGTTTGAGGATGGTAGGGGAACTTAGGTGCAGCTGAGACCCATAAGCCTTTTGAAAAGCAGTCCAGAACCTAGAAGTGAATCTGGGGTCTCGGTCCGAAATAATGGAGGAGGGTACTCCATGCAGTCTGACCATTTCCTTAATGTATAACTACACAAGTTTATCCATTGGGTACGTCATCTTGACAGGAACAAAGTGAGTAGACTTGGTCAATCTGTCTACAATCACCCAGATGGCATTGACACCCCTCGGAGTGCGTGGTAATCCGGAAACAAAATCCATCGAGATGCCATCCCACTTCCATTCTGGAATGTCTGGGGGATTTAGCAACCCGGGTGGTTTTCGGTGCTCAATCTTCACCTTCTGACAGACTGAGCACTTCAGCACCCAATCCTCGACCTCTTTCTTCAATCCTTGCCACCAAAACATCTTCTTTAAGTCGTGGTACATTTTGGTGGTTCCTGAGTGCACCATAAAGTGACTTTTATGCGCTTCCTGTAAAATGTCTGCCCGTAGGCTACCTTCATTTGGTACACATATGCGCTGGTTGAATCGTAGGATTCCATCATCCCCAGTATTTACTTCTTCAATCCTTCCTTCATCTACAGTCTTGCGAAACTTGCCCCAGCTGTCTTCTTGACAGTTTCTCTGAGCTTCCATTATTCTACTCCGGAAGTCACTGGTGACTTGTAGTGGATGCAGCGTTATACGATTATGTTGGCAGGTGACAGTCACGTCAAGATTTCCAAACTGTTTAATCAGTTCTGCCTCGTGCACCATCATTTGTGCCATATGCAACGACTTTCGACTCAGCGCGTCTGCTACCACGTTTGCCTTTCCAGGGTGGTAGTTAAGCTCCTTTTGATCAAATAGGTACTGCAGACTCTTGTGATCTGAGAATACTTCCAACTAAACGCCGTACAGATGATGCCTCCAGAGTTTTAGGGCAAACACCACTGTGGCCAGTTCCAAATAGTGCGTGGGGTAGTTTACCTCATGTGGCTTCAATTGTCTAGAGGCATAGGCGATCACCTGTCGTTGCTGCATCAATACACATCCCAAACCGGCCTTTGACGCGTCACAATACACTTCGAAAGGTACATGGGGGTTGGGTAGTGTCAAGACGGGGGCTGTGGTCAGCTTCTCCTTCAGCTTACAAAAACTCTTCTCGCACTCGGGTGACCATTCTACCTTCGCCCCTTTTCGGGTTAACTTGGTTAACGGTAGGGCGATCTCTGAAAACCCCTTGATAAACCTCCGGTAGTACCCTGCGAAACCTAAAAAACTTTGTATTTCCGTAACGGAGGTAGGTTTCTCCCATGTCTTGACCATCTCCACTTTGTTAGGGTCTACCGCTACACCCTTCTCGGTAACCACATGACCTAGGAATTGTACTTCCTTAGTCTAAAACTCGCACTTGGATAGTTTAGCATACAACTTCTTTTCCCTCAGAATCTCCAAGACGATCTTCAGGTGTTCGGCATGTTCTTCTTCACTCTTTGAGTATACTAGTATGTCGTCTATGAAGACGATTACACATTCATCCAGATATACACGAAAGATTCTATTCATGTAGTCCATAAAAATGGCGGGATCATTCGTTAGGCCGAACGACATCACGGTAAACTCGTAGTGGCCATAGCGGGACCTGAATGCAGTCTTCGAGATGTCCTCATCCTGCACACGAATCTGGTGGTAGCCAGACAATAAGTCTATTCTTGAAAAGATCCTCGCGCCTTTCAATTGTTCTAGCAGGTCGGCAATTCTAGGTAACGGGTACTTGTTCTTGATTGTCACCTTGTACAACTACCGATAATCAACGCACATCCACATGGTGCCGTCCTTTTTCTTTACGAATAACACCGGCGCCCCCATGGTGATGCGCTCGGTCTTATGAATTGTTTTCCCATCAGATCTTCCAACTACTTCTTCAGCTCCTGCAGTTCAACTGGGGACATCCGGTATGGCGCAATAGAAATGGGTCCTGTGCCAGGTACCAGATCAATGGAAAACTCCACCTCTCGTTGGGGAGGAAATTCCAGAATATCATCAGGAAATACCTCTGGGTATTCGCACACTACCGGGATGTCGTCCATTTCCTGCTTGGTGGCAACTTCTGAGGAGGCTAGTAGAATGTACCCCTGGTTGTCCCATTTACAACAGTATAAGGTAGGTAATTCCCCCGTTAAAGTAGGCAAGCTCCGTGTAGCATGAGGAAAAGTTACCTGCTTCTTGGAACAATCTAGCATTACCTGATTGGAGTTCAACCAATCCATCCCTAGGATTACACCTAATCCAAGTAGGGGTAGACAAATTAAATCAGCCACAAATGTCTTTTCTTGTAGCTGGAATGGACATTGCAAACACACCTAACAAGTTTGGACTGGTGGCGCAGTGGGTGTTGACACAGTAAGCGTGTACGGTAGCGATGTGGGAGAGAGGCTTAACTCCTCTACACTCTTGTAAGATATAAAGGAGTGGGATGCTCCGGAATCAAACAGCACAGTTAAGGTTTTGTCATTGATTATGCACTCACTGAAAATTAAGCCTTCTCCGTCCTGTGCTTCTTCGGCGGCCATTGTAAACACGCGGCCTTGTCGTTGGGCTGGGGGTGGCATGGTCGGGCAAGCTCAAGCAAAGTGGTCTGCCTGTCCGCACCTGTAGCAGACCCCTTGGCCAGCCAAATAATCCCCACGATGGGGCTTGTTGCACTTCGGGCACAATGGACGATATTCCCCTTGTGGCTGGGGTCCTGGCACGTTCCGGTTCGCCATTCCTCCTGGTTGCTGGGGCCGGCTTGCTTGTGGCTGGGGCCGGTTCATCCCTGGTCCTGTCGGGTGTACAGGTCATCCCGACTACTACTGCACTCGCGGAGGAGTCTGTGCAAAAGGCGATCATCTGCCTCTACTGGGGAACGGAGCCGAAAAGGGCTCCCTCAGTTGGGGTGCCTGCGAGGAACCCCCTCGTTCCTCTAACTTCCTCTTATTTATATCGTTCCTGGCCATGGTCAAGTTTCTGGCCAACTCTTCTAACGTCATGCACTTACTTACCAGGACGGCATAATCCTGGATGTCCCGATGATTTATGGCCATCTGCAACTCTTCCCTGAAGCCTCTTTGAAACTTTCCGCACTTCCACCCTTCGTCAGGGTGCAACTGATACGTGCTGGAGTAGCGACATAGTCTCTCGAAGGCGGACGTGTACTCAGCAACTGTCATGTCCCCCTGCTGAAGCTTTAAAAACTCCGCTTCTTTTTTATTCCTGAGTCCCTTAGGGAAGTACTTCTTCAGGAGGGCAGTGGTAAATTGAGCCCATGTGATAGGACCCCCTCCTTGTTCTAGTAGGGGCTTGGTGGAGTTCCACCATGTTCTGGCAGCCCCTCAAAGTTTTCGCATCATAAAATGGACCTTTTGTATTTCCGTGCAGGGTACATCTTCGCAGATCTGCTCCATCTCTGCCAGCCAGATATGGAGGAGCTCTGGGTCCATTCCCCCTTCAAAGATTGGAGGATTCGCCATTCCAAACTCAGCGAATTTCTTAACTTCTACCTCTTCGACGGTGGGGACCGGGTTGCGTTGTGCAGTAGCAGCCGCCATTTGTGTGGTGGCCTGTGCCTGTGCGTGAGTGGCTTGGGCCTGAGCCTGGGTGGCTTGGGCCATCTCCCGTAGGATTTCCGCCAGATCAGCGTTTTCCATCATACATGGTGTAGTGTCATGGTGGGGCGGCATGTCTAATTTGTAGAACCTGCATAGATCCGAGGTAATCAGTCTCAAGAAAGGCAAGTACACAGAAACTCAGCTCACACCACCTAGTCGAAACATACACCGCATCATGCTCGAAAGCATAGTGCAGCTCAGTCCTCAGGCTCCTTTTGGACCGAACTGCTCTGATACCAAATGAAACACCCCAACTAGATAGCCTATGCTTAAGTCATAGCCCAGTCTGGCTAGGGGGTTGTCTTTCGGGTGTGATTGTGCCTTAGTGTTTTGTTTTCCAAAATAGGGTTTAACAAAATAGGGTCAATTTAAAACTTTTGCTTAACAACTTTGAAAAATAGAAGCCATTCGGTGATATACGCATCCATGCCACTCGAAGACGTAGTTGGTACCCTAAACAATAGCCTATCTCAAAAATTAGCATATACATGAAATAACAGATCACATACATTGGCCAAAAGATGACATATCAGTTCATACAGTCCATATAATATTATATAGGTGGGTAGTGCAATTCTTATTCTATTTCCCTATTATACATCACATGCGTCTTATTATTACACCACCCTATTTTACAACTCATACATGCTAAAGAGTTAGCGACTGAGTACTACTCATTTCGCCCTACACGAGTAAGATCCTATTTTACAGTAAGTAGTCAACGGAACAGTCGACAAGTAGTCTTCGGAAATGGGCGGCAAGTAGTCCACCCTACGGGTCCGAATTCTTCTCCGGATCCTCTTCCTCCTCATCACTGGATGGCTCGCTCTCGGTGGCGGCGTCTCTACGGCCAAGACGGCGAATAGTAGCGGGAGTCACTCTCTTGCGGGCGGTGGTAAAGCGTCTTCGGGGCCTTGTGGATGGTCCAGCTAAGTCAGAGTCCTTCTTCACCTCCTCTGCTGGTGGGGGAGTGTCCTCATCGCTGCTGTCTATGATGATGGGGTTGTTGTGCCCACACCCTGGTTCCTTGTCCGTGAAACTGGGGTTGACCGCAGGAGGTCTGACACCCTGGGGCTCCCTGGGGCGTGGCACCAGTATCAAAAGAGGCTGCCCTGGGAGGTCAGTCGGCACGTAGGTACACGTTTCCGTGATGACCCCAATCCTGGGGTCACGCTGGCAGGTGAATGAGAGCAGAATGGCTGTCCTTCTTGGGGAAGTCATCTTCTTCACCTGGATTTGTAAGCGAGTGGGAGTAGGAACATATGGTTCTTAGTGGGAATCCCTGGGCAATAATACCTATCGCTTTATTTCTCGTTTAGAATTCCAGGCCACTCAGGAGATCTCTAAGTGTCACGCATACTAAAATCCTCATTGATTACTATCTTGCTATCCTGAGCAGCTTTATCTATGTTACTAGGTGATAGGGTATCTAATCTTGATCTTGCTTAGGGCTTCGTGCTTGATTAAATGCATTCGCTTGAGTATGGCAATGTCATATCGCCTCCTCACGTTCGTCTATCTATCTAACAGTCGTCTCAAGGTGTGACGATAGTATATATACACATACAGTCATATGATATGCATGAGGGGTGATCTCTTGCGCGCCTTGTGGCAACGTCCTTCTTAGTTATGTCTTACCACCCTTGTAGTTGTGGCCTCAACTACAACCTACACCCGTCCAAATGTGGGATGAGTGAGGGGCCTGCCCTTTTGCATGACCAAGTAGGGACTCGTTACGTTGTATGCCAACTACTTTGGGGCATATTGTAGGTGCTTGTGCCAACTACTTTGGGGCACATTGTCATTGGGGTGCCAACTACTTTGGGGCACATTGTAATCGTGATGTTTATACTTGTGATGCCAACTACTTTGGGGCATATTTAGTCTTTATTCTTGCCACTACTTTGGGGCGTGTCGTGTTCTGTTTTGCCACTACTGTGGGGCCATCCATGTCTTTTATCTGCCACAACGTTGGGGCACTTTATGTTTTACCAGAGTCCTGGTTCAAGTTTTACCCTGCGTTAAATCATTTACCAATCCATCTTGCTGGACTGGCGAGGGGCTGGTCCGTAGACTTGCCAAGAGAAGGGAAATCCTAATTATATAACTATGTCTTTTTAAGGCATACCGAACCATTGGAGGTCGGACCTTCTTAAGAATAATATCCTTTTTTCCTAAGGTTCAATTATGATCTGGGTAAATGCTAGGTGATCATTGTCTAGTTAACTATCTAAAAATCCTAGCAACGACTGGTTCCTCATGATGCATGGTAGTATAGCAAGAGAACAATAGAACATAACCATAACAAGTAGAGTGGAAATTCTAACGTCTCGGTGCGCTTAGCGGTGCGCTCAGTGAAGACGCTCAGCGGTGCGCTGCAGCGAAGCCTTCGGCGTCAGATTGCTTACTGAAACTTTGTGAATATTTACTTTGACATGATATCAACTAGTACATCTATATTTTCCTATCTTCACATATTTCTAACATAATTTTCACAGCACCTGCTCTATAATTTCTACAAAATATTTCTTTAATTATTTTTCTAAAACTACATATAAAAATATCACATAAAGCCACATAGACAGTGGGGGTCAGAATACCCACCTCCAAACAAGTTCCTGACTTGGTGGGGGCATAGAGGGAAATTTCTTGAGAACGTAGGCGTGCTCCATGGATTTTTCTGACGCTTCTATGAAAATTTAACAGTGTAAAACTAATACAGTGAAAGAAGTTAAAACTGAGAAAAAGGTGAAGAAAGTTTCGGTGAAAAATTCGAAAGGAGTGAGGGGCTTTTTATAGGCCTCAGAAGCTGCTTCTGTAGCCTCTTTATACTTTTTAAAAAAATTAGAAAAAGGTGAAGGGGCGGCTGAATCCCCACGTGCTTCAATTCTTTTGTTTCTTGTTTCGATCACGTTTGATCGCGTTTTTCATTTTTCGCTCGTGTACGGTTATCCTAAAAATATTCTGAATACATATCCGTGATCTATGAATTTTTTCGGTCAGTACGGTATCCTGAGTTGAGGTATTTGTGAATTTATTACCCGGAGGTAAATTTTCACAGATACCTTAAGTGTCTACTGAAATTTTGGTTTTTGGCGAAACTTGGCACGAACCTCGCGGCACTCTGCAAAACCACGAAACAGCTACCGGACTGAGGTTCGGAAGTAGTAAATTTTCTCAATATTTTTTCTTAGTGCCAATAATTGTCCCGATTATGCCTTGAATTAAGCCAGATTGTGGATTTTTGCAAAATCTTTGTAGGGGAAAAATCGGGATGTTACATAGCGCATTCATCAATACAGTTCCTCAATCCAGTTCATTCCAGTCACAGTTCATATGCCTTAAAAATAATTCCTTAGTTCATAACATTTATCATACTTTAGAAAGCCTTAAACATAAATCCTTAATTCATAACATTTAACATTCTTTTGTAAAATCAGTAGATCCATGGATAATTGCAAGCAGTGTAAAAAGTGAGGTTTTTGTTTAGAAAATGACAAGTTTTCGAAAAGGGGAATCTGTCTTCGTTCAGGCCGCTCAGCGCCTCAGGCGCACCACTTAGCGCTGAAGGCTACTCAGCGGTCATCACTGGCCGCTCAGCGCTTACAGGCCGCTCAGCGAAGAACCTGGCCGCTCAGCGGGTATTGACGAATTTCAACCCCTAATTCTTGCAATTTTCCATGTTCTACAAGGTTCCTTAGAACCAATTCTTAGAGCATTTCTTCCATCATTCCTAACCAATTTCTAACAGCCATAAACATACTTTCAAGCTTCAAAAAATCATTTTCATAATCAATTTCATATTTCCCTAACCTATGTTCATGTAACATATAGCATCTCTAACACATAAAACACATATCCACATACTTAAATAACCATTCATCAAAGAAAATAAACCTAGAAAGAACCTAACCTATCCTAGCATACATGTCAAACAATTATCATCAAACATCTTAAGCCACCTAGACAGTGGTTATGTTAGGTTTAACCACGTTTTCCCCGGCTCCGACGGTTCCTGCTTGCTCCTAGCTTGCTTGGCTGCCTCCTAGCTCCTCTTGGCCGAATTTGCTGCAGTTTCCCTTGGGGTTTTGGTGTGATTTTCGTGGGTTTGGGTTAGGAGGTTCCTGAGGGAATTGAACTGGGCTTAAGGCAGGCGGTGTCCAGGTCTTCGGTTTGACAGAACGGCAGTCGATCGGCAACCGGATAGAGTTCTGACAAGGTTTCTAATTTTTTCTCTTCATTTTCGGTTTTGGGGTGGTATTTATAGCCCAAGAGCTGCTGCCCCTTTTACCATTTTGCCCTTGGCCCCAAAATGACCAAAATACCCTTTTTATTTACTTTGCTATTTATTTAATTAATTTGGATAAAACTAAGGTCAAATCAAGTCACATCAAGGCATTTTTAATTATTTTTCTTGATAAATCTGCCTCCCCCACGTGCTAAATCTGATTGGGTCCCACCTCGGTCCCTTTTCGCTCGTTTTTGATCGTTCGCAGTCCTGGTGCGTAGAGCACGGTCGTCCGAAAAATATTCCGCTTATACCGTCGCGATCCTTTAATTTCCCTCTTCCTAAGAATATTATTTTTAGAAGGTGTTTGTGAATTTTTCTCTGGAGGAGTATTTTTCACAGATACCCTTAATACATCGTTAAGCTCCCGCGTCCGCAGACAACCGTTCCGCTTGCGGTTTCGCTCTCTCCCAAACTTCCCAATAAGGTTGTGGGGTTAATCTAAGGTATTTGCGACTTTCTCCCGGTACAAGTTGAATTTCCAGAGACTTGAGACTCTCTGCTCAGTTCTACTGGCTAGACGGGGCTAAACGGGACTGTTCTAGTGTCTGCGGAATCGTCCGAAACCGAACCAATTTCCGTTTTTTTTTTACAGTCTAAGTTTTTCATCCATCTCTAGGGGTCGAGAGGAATCATTTGAGTGTCAGCAGAATTTATCAAATCCCTACCGAGAAATTTCTACTGACCTCTACAAGTTAATTCACACAATCAACTCAGCGAACAGTCTACTAACAGTTATTTGGGGAAATCTTCGCTAAGAAAGGAGTGGGATGTTACATTCCACCCCCCTTAGAAAAATTTCGTCCTTGAAATTTAGGTGTATGAATAACTCGTACCTTTCGAACAGCTCTGGGTAGGCTTTCTTCATGTCGGCTTCAAGCTCCCATGTTTGCTTTTCTAATTCCCCATTCACCCACACTACTCGTACCATAGGAATCTCTTTGTTTCGTGTCTTGCGAGTCTTGTGGTCAATGATCCGCTAAGGTGTGAGTGGTAGGGCCAAATCTTCCCTCAGTTGTATCTGTTCTGGCTCTAGTACATGGTCGGGGGAAGCATAATACTTGCATAGCTGGGAGACGTGAAAGACATTGTGGAGGTTTGCTAAAGTCGGTGGAAAGGTTATCTGATACGCTACAGGTCCAATGCATTCCAAGATCTGGAAAGGTCCAATGAATCGTGGGTTCAGCTTCTTAATCCTCAAAGACCTTCCAATACCTGTTGCGAGGGTAACCTTTAGGAAGACATGATCTCCCTCTTGGAATTCGAGCGGTCTTCTCCGATTATCGGCATAGCTTTTCTGTCAGCTTTGAGCGGTGAGCATTCTCTGTCGTATCAGCTTCATCAATTCTTCTGCCTCCTGTGTCTCATCAGGGTCTAAATTGCGATACTGCCTACTGTCGTTCCAGCAGAGTGGAGACTGGCATTTCCGGCTGTATAGAGATTCAAACGGCGCCATGCCTATGCTGGCTTGGTAGCTGTTATTATATGCAAACTCTACAAACGGCAGTATTTCTTCCCAATTCCCTGGCGTATCAACCGCACAGGCTCTCAGGATATCCTCTAAAGTCTGGATGGTCAGCTCTGACTGACCGTCCGTCTGAGGATGATATGCGAAACTTAAGTGCAATTGAGATCCGTATGCCTTCTGAAAAGCAGTCCAGAATTTGGAAGTAAACCTGGGATCTCTGTCTGAGATGATGGAGGACGGTACCCCGTGCAATCTTACCACTTCTTTAACATACAACTGCACGAGCTTCTCCAGTGGATAAGTCATTTTGATGGGAATAAAGTGAGCAGCCTTGGTTAGTCTGTCCACAATTACCCAAATGGCATATACTCCCGTCCGAGTGCGTGGTAAACTCGAGACAAAGTCCATCGCTATAGCATCCCACTTCCATTTTGGAACTTCTGGAGGATGGAGCAACCCAGGCGGTTTTCGATCCTCGATCTTTACCTTCTGACAGACCAAGCATTTCTGTACCCAGTTCTCGACATCCCTTTTCAAACTTGGCCACCAAAACATCTTCTTGAGATCATGATACATCTTGGTGGTTCCTGGGTGCATCGTGAACTGGCTTTTGTGCCCTTCCCGTAGGATATCCTCCCTCAAACCGTCTTGATCAGGCACTCACAAACGTTGATCAAACCTCAGTGTCCCATCCCCACCTGTGGTCACCTCTGGAAACTTCCCCTTTTCTACTGCTCACTTGAACTCGTACCAAGTGTCTTCTTGACAACTCGCCTGAGCCCTCTTAATTTGTTGTTGAAAGTCACTGCTGATTTGCAAGTAACACACCTGTATGCTCCACAATTGGGGCACTACGTCCACATTAATATTGCGAAACTCTTCAATTAACTTTGCTTCTTGCACCATCATCTGTGCGGGGTGCAAGGATTTCCGGCTTAACGCGTCTGCTACCACATTTGCCTTTCCAGGGTGGTAGTTGAGGCTGAAGTCATAATCTTTCAGGAATTCCATCCATCTTCGCTGCCCCCATATTAAGTTCCTTCTGGTCAAATAAGTATTTCAAACTCCGGTGATCAGAAAATACCTCAAACCGCACTCCATATAAAAAGTGTCTCCAGATTTTCAGCGCAAATACCACTGCAGCCAACTCCAAGTCATGTGTGGGATAGTTGATCTCGTGAGGCCGCAACTACCTTGAAGCATATGCTATTACCTAGCGGTTCTGCATTAACACGCATCCCAGCCCTGCGCCAGATGCATCACAATATACCACAAAGGGTGCTTGAGGGTCAGGTAGCACCAACATTGGGGCGGTGGTTAGTTTCTCCTTCAACTCACAAAAACTATTCTCACATTCCGGCGTCCATTCCATTCTTGCTCCTTTCCTGGTAAGCTTGGTTAAGGGCAACGCGATCTGCAAAAATCGTTGGATGAACCTCCGGTAGTAACCTGCCAAACCTAGGAAACTCCGGATCTCAGTAACAGAAGTCGAGCGCTCCCAGGCTTTAACTGCCTCAACCTTCGCCGGATCCACCATCACTCCGTGCTCTGTCACTACATGCCCAAGGAACTGTACTTCTTTGCTCCAGAACTCACACTTGGAGAGCTTGTCATAAAGCTTCTTCTCTCGTAGGATCTCCAGTATCAACCTTAAATGGTTGGCATGCTCTTCTCTGTTCTTCGAGTACACCAGTATGTCGTCAATGAATACGATGACGCACACATCCAAATAAGCACGAAAAATCCTATTCATGTAGTCCATGAATATAGCAGGTGCATTCGTCAATCCAAACGACATTACCGTAAACTCGTAGTGACCATAACGAGATCGAAATGCCGTTTTGGGAATATCTTCCTCTCGCACCCGTATCTGATGATATCCTGACCGCAGATCTATCTGGGAGAACACTTGGGCACCCTTCAGCTGATCTAGCAAATCATTGATCCTCGGCAGCGGGTACTTGTTCTTTATCGTCACCTTGTTCAGCTGCCTATAATCAATGCACATCCTCATGGTGCTATCCTTCTTTTTCACAAACAACACGGGCGCTCCCCATGGCGATGCAGTTGGTCGGATGAACTTCTTCTCCAGTAGCTCCTCCAATTGTTGCTTCAACTCCTGTATCTCCAACGGGGACATTCTATAGGGTGCAATAGAAAAAGGACCTGTTCCTGGCACCAGGTCAATCGAGAACTCCACCTCTCGCCTTGGAGGAAACTCCGGAATATCACTAGGAAATACCTCAGGATACTCCCTTACCACAGGAATGTCTTCAATCTTCAATTCCCTTGGGGTAACCTCTAAAGATGTCAGGAAAATATATTCTTGATTCCCCATCGGGCAACAGTACAACATGGATGGCTCTACTCTCGGAACGGGCACGCTAACGTCATCCCCCGGAAAGATTACCAGTTTCCTGGCACAATCCAAAATCACCCGATTGGCATGCAACCAATCCATCCCTAGGATTATGTCCAATCCAACTAAGGGAAGACAAATCAAATCTGCTACAACCCATCGCTCCTGTACTCGCAACAAGCAACCAAGACAGGCACGACGTGTAACTACAGGTGATGCAGTGGGTGTAGACACATTCAGCTCATATGGAAGCAATGTGAAGGGCAATTCAAGCTCCTTCGCCCTAGCCTCAGATACAAAGGAGTGAGATGCTCCAGAGTCATACAAAACATTCAAAATCTTGCCTTGAAGCAGACACTTACCCTGCAGTAGACCTTCGTCCTCTTGTACTTCTTCAGCTGCCATTATGAATACTCTGCCCACACGCTGTTCTGGGGGAAGTGTTCGACACTCCCTTGCGAAGTGGCCGCTCTTACCACACCTATAATAGGCATTCTGTCCAACCAAACATTCCCCTGAGTGGGCCTTTCCGCACTTTGGACACAGTGGCGGTACATTCTTTCCCGGCTGCACTTTCTGGTACTGGTTTCTGCCTTGTGGCTGAGGTCGGGCTATTGGTGGCCCACCACTTGAGGGCACCGGTCTCAATGGAGCTCCCCGTATCCACTGTTACGGTTGCAGAGCGTACTGACCCGAGCTTCTACCTGTAAAGGGAGTAGGGAAAGGGCCCTTTTTCCTTGGGTCCCACCGTGAACTCCCCGAGTCCACTATCTTCCTCTTATTCTTGACCATCTCTAATCGCTGATTTGCCTCTTCCTGTGCCAGACAACAGTTTACCAGAGTGGCGTAATCTGGCAAGCCCCAGGTAGGAATGAACACTTGCATCTCCGGTCTGAGCCCTTGCTGATATCTTTTACACTTCCACTGCTCACTTGGTCGAAGCTGGTATGTGCTGCATGTAACAGCCCGACTTACCCGCTAGCAGATATTGTCTGCTTTGGGGCTTACCCCCTCACGGATTTGTTCTGCCGGACCAGAGCGGCCGACCGTTATAGCCCGGAAAACGCGTCTGCTAAGGGGAGGTATCCACACCCTTATGAGGCATGCTTCGTTCTCCTCCCCAACCGATGTGGGACCTTGGGAACATCCCACCCCCCTTGGAGGGCTCCTGCCGCCCCCGGTGTAACATCCCACTTTTTCACTGTACGGATAATTAGCGTAATAAATAATTATAGGTTAATTAGGGAGGTAAGAAAATTAAATTATTACCTTTAATTCATAAGAATCACCTTTAACCCATAAAAGTAGCAGTCAAAGTTGAGGTTTCGTGACCGGCAAATTTTTCAAAGCCTAAAGCCGATTTCCGGACCAATCGGGAAATAACCGTAAACATAAATATTTAATAAATTTCCTAATCATGATTAGAGAATTAATAAGGGAAATTATTAGGTAAAATATCCCTAAGAAATAGGACGTGTCACGGTAGAAAGTTCGACGGACAATCGAACTGCCGTTGTTCGCCGATGGAATTTGGCACGCAAAATGGTGTACGTGAAAATAATCCCCCGGAGAAAAATTCACAAACACCTTCAAACATTTATACCCTTAGGTGGGTGGGAATTAGAGGATCACGACGGTTCAAACGGAATATTTTTCGGACGACCATGCGCGACGC
>QANU01028193.1:8332-24155 GCA_003254905.1 Nissolia schottii | reverse complement strand
CTAGTTTTGTTTAGTGTTTTGATTCTTGATTTGGGACTTGTTTACATGAACGAAAGTTATGCCAATTAGGTCATAACCAAATTAAAAATCAATAATGCTATGCTTAACTAGAACCTAGACTTGAACGTTGTGAACGAAAGTTACAATCACTAGAGTCTGACCTAAATCATTTCATCTAACCTTGTTGCCGTAACTTGAATAAAGATTAGCCGTTTTAACATCTGGACTAATGTTGGCGTACCTTGTTAATCTAGTGTTCGAAAGTGACAGTTTAACAAGGGAAACCTGTGATCTTGTCATGCGCGAAAGTGATGACAAGTTAAGAACTGATGGCGGGCAATTAAACGATAGTTCTATGTAATAAGTAACTGGATGCATGAAACTACAATGTGATTAAAATTCCCAACAAGCTCCGGAACTACCTCTGATTTGTTTCCTATTTACTTTTTATGTCATTTATTTACTTATTTATTTAACTATCAAATTATCAAATCCCTCACTTGATTGTTTAATTAAACGAACTCAAGAATGGTATTTTACAACTCCATGTGGGATCGACCATACCCTATACTGCAATTGGATTCCTTTTGGAATCTGAAAGCCGTAAAGTAGGTATGTATATAAATATTTAATTTGAACGACAAAAGCGCATAGAAGCTTTCGACGAGCTTGGCATGGTTGTGACAAAACCTAAGCTGTGTCAAGATCCAAGAAAGTGGTTAAAAAGGCTTTCATCAATACATCCGGGTACTCTCACACTACAGGAATGTGTGCTACTTCCTGGACCACCTCCACTTCCGACAAAGTCAAGAAAATAAAATTCTGATTTTCCAACGGACAACAATAAACAACCACTGATTCCTCTCGAGCAGGTGGCGGGGCCGATGCCATGGGTGGAAAGATTACTAATTTCTCGGCACAGTCTAAAATCACCTAGTTGTTACGCAACCAGTCCATCCCAAGAATGATATCCAAGCCTACCAAGGGTAAGTACATAAGATCAGCTACGAACATTCGACCTTGTAACTAGAGCGGGCACTGGAGACATACTTGACTCGTCTCGACTGGTGGTGCGGTAAAAGTAGACACCCTCAGGGTATAGGGTAGTGCTACAGGAGACAGTTCTAGTTTCCTAACATTGTCATACGAGATAAAAAAGTGCGAAGCTCCTAAATCATATAACATAATCAAAGGGCTACCTAGCATGGTGCACTTACCCAAAATCAACCCCTCGGCATCCTCAGCCTCTTCTCCCGACAAAGTGAAAACCCGTCCTTGCTGTTGAACTGGCGGTAGGAATGTTGGGCACTGTCTGGCCATATGGCCTCCTTGGCCGCACCTAAAACAAACATTTTTCCCTGCTCTGCATTCCCCGGAGTGGGGCCTCCCGCACTTCGGGCATAGCTGCCTGGGATCTCTGCCTTGCTGGACTCCTTGAGCCTCTTGGCCTGAGCTTCTCGGGATGCCACCTTGCTGTGGTGGTCTAACTACTGACTGGGGCTGCAGGGCCTAACAAATTGCTACGGGGCCTGAGGAAACCAACTCCTCCCAGGCCTGAGGGTCTCAGCGCCCACTGTTGTGGTCGCGGAAAAACCTGTCCCCTACCCCTGTTGGGGAACGGTGCCTAATAAGACCCTCTCTGCCTCTGCACCAGTAAAGGGCCTCCCTGTTCCTCCATCCTTCTCTTGTTCCTTGCATTGCGAGCCCTGGTCAGATTCTTGGTTGATTCCTCCAACATCATGCACTTGCTAACCAGGAGAGCATAATCCTGGATGTACCAATGGTTGATAGCCATCTGAAGTTCCTCTCTCAATCTCCTTTGAAATTTTCTACATTTCTACGCCTCATCGGGGTGCAACTAATAGGTAGAGGAATATCGGCACATCCTCTCAAAAATCGAGGTGTACTCAGCGATTGTCATATCTCCCTACTATAAAGCTAAAAACTCAGCTTCCTTCAGATCCCTGAGCCCTGTGGGGAAATATTTGTTTAGAAGAGCTACAGTGAATGGCTTCCAGGTAACGGGATTCTCCTGCTGCTCCAAAAGAGGCCTTGTTGAGTTCCACCAGGCTCTGGTGGCACCTCTCAGCTTCCTCGTCGCGAAGCGAGTCTTTTGCGCCTCAGTGCAGGGAACGTCCTCAAAAATCTGCTCCATTTCTGCTATCCAGTTGCGGAGGAGCTCTGGGTCCATCAGCCCCTCAAAGATCGGAGGATTAGCTTTTACGAATTTCACAAACTTCCTAGCTTTCGCTTCCGCAGCTGTCGGGGCGGGATTCTGATGTGAGGTGGCTGCTGCCATCTGAGTAGTGGCCTCAGCTTGAGCTTGAGTGGCTCGAGCCATTTCTCTAAGAATCTCGGAAAACTCTGGCGTTTCCATCGTGCGATGTGTATAATCACGTCTAGGGGGCATGGCTGTTCGACGGTACCTGCGCATATCCCGAGTTGATCAGGCTCAAGAAAAGCAAGCACGCGTATCTCAACACATACAACCTAGCAAGATATACACCATCATTCATGGTCAGAAGCATAGTGCAGCTCAGTCCCTAGGTTCACGTAGGACCAAACTGCTCTGATACCAACTGCAACACCCTAGCTACTTGGCCTATGCTTAAGTCATAGGTTTCCCTGGCTAGGTAGTTTAATGTTGATGCTATGATCTACTACTGTTCTAAGTTACTGACTGAAATTAAGGCTACGGAAAATATGGGCCAATTTGAAATTTCTTTGCAAATATGGGTGTTTAGAAAAAATGAGCCATGCGAATAACATAACGGATAGTGGCATAACTAAAAGATAAGAGAGTGCGAGTACATACCTGTAACGTGGAGCATATTTGGTAGGAAGTACACATAGGGGCCCGAATGTACATAACACACCATTATATTACAATACATAGGTTTATACATAAGTTCATACAGTCCGATGGTAATACATATCAGTCCAAATAATATACAAATATACTATCTATAATAAAACTAAGTACACGAGCGGTACTGCTCGCTTTGTGTACGGTACAGATCCTATCCCTACACTCGTTTCCTGTTGTCTGCCACCTACTCGAAGTCTCCTAGGCGCTCCAGGGGCTCCTCCTCCTCACTGCTCAGGTCCGTCACTGCGAAGAAGTCGCGTGGGACGAAGCGGCATGGCTGAGTTGAGAGTATCCTCTTCCTGGTTGTGGTCCTGCAGCCTCATGCTCGAACAATAGGAGTAGACGCACCGGGGTCGGTGATTGGCGTCGGAGCTGGTGTGGGGCTCGGCTCGGGCTCCGATGGAGGCATCTCCTCATCACCGTTAAGGCGAATCGGGTCCCTGCTACTGCTCCCTGGACGCTCGTCAATCCAGATTGGGTTCATCGGTGATGTCCCGGGGGCTCCGAGTCTCTGTCTAGGAGAACGATTGGGCTCATCCGGTGGACAAGCAGGTGCGAAGGTGCTCGTCTCCAGAAGAGTATCCGTGCGGTAGTTGCGCATACGGGTGTGAGTAAATAACCATACGTCCTTTGCTGGTGGAGATGTCATGGCTGCAGGCTGGATCCATAATCGAGTGGGGGTGAGAACTCTGGGTCCTCAGTGGGTGTCCGTGGCTATTAATGGTTCATTTACTCGAGTATCCTCCAAGCCATTCAGGGGATTTCTACGTGATCATGCATTCTATAACCCCTACTGGTTATTATCTTTTGCTAAAACCCCTGAACAGCTTTATCTAAGTTAGCTAGGTGACTGGGGAACTAGTCTTTCTTACTAAGTTCACGTGCTTGTTGACCTTACAATTCGGTTACAATTCTACTTATCGTCTCAGGTCGTTCCCTTGATGTTACATAATGCGCAAACAGTCATAAATACATATTAATTTATATACAGACAACAGACATTCATTCAATCACATATATATAGTTACATAGTGCATGGGGGCATTGGGGATCTCTTACGCGTACCGGTTGGCCGGATTAGCGTCCTACTTCTCCGCTTTGGCACATACCGGCTGGCCGGGTTAGCACTTTCTCTCCTTACGCGTACCGGCTGGCCGGGTTAGCGCTTTTTCCTCTACTTCCTCCTCTTTCTATCCATCCTCTACCTTCCTTGTGTCATTAACCTCTTTGAACCAATCCACCCTGGTCGACTGACTCGTTAACCAATCCTCACTAGTGGGGATGGGCAAGGTAACACGTCGACCAATCCAACTTTGTGAACTGGTGAGGGGCTTGTCTGTAAGACTTTGCCAAGAGAGGGCTTCCTAGCATATAACTATATACGTGTTCCCTAAGTTTCGTTATTATCTTTATACATTAGGTAATTAACCTCTAATTCTCTAAGGTTGTCCTAACACCTATGCACAACCCGTTCCTCATGATGCATGCTCTAATACACAATAATGGACTCGTTCTTACTCATTGGATCCCTTGGAACCACGAAAGTCTCAAGTCTGCTAGGTTTCATTCGAATACTTGGAGGGGCATTCGAATGAAATCCCTCGGAGTTCTTTCATTCGAGTGAAATGGGTTTTCATTCGACTGAATCCCTCAGCATTCTTTCATTCGAATACTAGGGGATTCATTCGATTGAATTCCTGAAAATTCGCCTTCATTCGACTGCAGAGAAATTCATTCGAAGGAAAGATCATTTTGGCTTTCATTCGACTGAAAACCTGGTGTATTCGAATGAATGCTGAAAAAATCGCCTCCCCGAGACTCCAGTTCTCAGTTTCCACTGTTCCTCGGGTTCCAATCAGTACAGTTATGCGTTTCATTTCTCAATATTTCACAAAACCCTTTTTACCATGTATCCCCCCAAAATACTACTTAACAGTTCTATAGTCAGATACACAGATATGCACATATACAGTTAAAAATTAAACCACATAGACAGTGGGCTTAGGATTACCCACTTCCTATGTGCGTTTCGGTCAGAGATCCGTGATGAGGATCCTTGTCGCTTGGGTGGCTTTCCTTTAGTTTTCCTAGGCTTGGTAGTGTATCCGCGATGTACTGCCACGACACCGGCAGAGTAAATTTTCTAAATATTTTCTCCTTCCCTTGCATCTAAAGGTAACTTGGGGCCTTTTATAGGCAGGGGTTCGTCCCCCCTGCTTCCATTTCTCTTTTCTTTTTCTTTTATATTTTACTTATGTTATTACTATTATTATTATTATTATGTTTATTATTATTATTATTAGCTTATGAGAATGTCCATTAATCATTCTCCGCGCTTATACAGCTACCCTAAGAACATTCCGAACACGTATCCGCGACCTACTAATTTTCCTCGCCCTAGTGGTATGTCAGGTTAAGGCATTCGGGAATATCTCTCCTCTGAGAGTATACTTTACGAATACCTTTAGGACCTGACGGGATTTTTGATTTGGGTAAAAATTGGCACAGACCTTGCGGCATCCCGCAAGACCATGAAACAATTATTTCAACTGGCATCTGGGAGCAGTTAATGTTCTAAATAATTTTTCCAGCCTCAATAATTGCCCCCCTAGCGTGCCACAATTAACCTGGAAAATTAGAATTCGAGCCAAATTCTCATAAGGGAAGGTTTGGGATGTTACAGGTACAATCTCTCGAAGGCGGACGTGTACTCAGCAACTGTCATGTCCCCCTGTTGTAGCTCTAAAAACTCAGCTTCTTTCTGATCCCTAAGCCCCTTAGGGAAGTACTTGTTCAGGAAAGCAATTGTAAATCGAGCTCATGTGATGGGACCTCCTTGCTGTTCTATAAGAGGTCTGGCGGAGTTCCACCATGTTCTGGCAGCACCTCACAGCTTCTGTGTCGCAAAACAGGCCTTTTTGCACCTCTGTGTAGGGAACGTCCTCATAGACTTTTTCTATTTTCGCTATCCAATTGTGGAGGAGTTCTGGGTCCATCAATCCTTCAAAGATCGAAGGGTTTGCCCTTCCAAATTCAGCAAACTTCTTGGCTTCTGCCTCTTCAGCTGTCGGGGTAGGGTTTCGGTGTACAGTGGCAGCTACCATTTGGGTTGTTGCCTCAGCTTGAGCTTGGGTGGCTTGGGCCATCTCTCGAAGGATATCAGCAAAATCTACCAGTTCCATAGTGCGTTGTGTAGGGTCTCTCCGTGGTGGCATGCCTAATCTGTTGTACCTGCACAATTTCGAGTTGATCAGTCTCAAGAAAGGCAGGTACACATGAACTTAGCACACAGCACGTAGCAAAGACATACGCCGTTAATCATGCCCGAAAGCATAGTGCAGCTCAGTCCGTAGGCTCACATAGGACTAAACTGCTCTGATACCAACTGTACCACCCTAGCTAACTGCCTACGCTCGAGTCGTACGCAATGCTTACTAGGTTGTTGATCACTTGGTGGGAATACTTATAGTCCTTCATTACTTTTCGAAAATACTAGGTTATGAAAAATATGGACCATTTTAAAACTTTTTTACTGGTTACTTATTCATAAAGTATGAGCCACGTGAGAATCAAGATATATAATACAAATGGTAGAGCTTGACGCATTACTGCTGATAATCATTCATGGAATAAATATTTACATAAACACGTGCTTGGTCCATCATAGGTAATTACAACAATACAGAGTATAATAATAGTTTGCATATACAAGCCATACACATCAAAATACATAACAAAATGTCTATCTATTGTAAAACTAAACTGGCTAGTCCTCATGGTCTGGTCCTCTGCAAGCCTGAACTCCGTCCTTTACTACTCTACGTGTGGCTCCTCATATGGCTCCTCGTAGGCCTCATAGTCCTCGTCTGCTCTTGGAAGCATAAGCGAGTGGGGGTGAGAACGTGTGTCCTCAGTGGTGTACCTTAGCGCGTGGGGATACTTCTTTAACTCACTTATGAACCAGGCTGCCAAAGAGATCTCTATGTGTTCATGCATACTAACATCCTACTGATTATTATCTGGCCTAAAGTCCTGAACGACTTTATATAAGTTACTAGGGGACGGGGGATCTAATCTTTCTTATCTAGCTTCTCGTGTTGTTTAGCTTCTTTCGCGTATATACATAGTTGTCTCGAGCGTTCTCTTGACGGTACTCGTAGCATATTCATACTTTACAAACTTCTCTGTACATACATTCATACATTCATTCATTACATAACTTGTGCATGAGAACTTTGAAACTCTCTTACGCGTGACGGCTAACTAATGGACCGAGGCTGCGTCGGCTCCCAGCTAACTAATGGACCAGGGCCGCGCCGAGTCCTTCCACCATTGTAGATGCGGCCAACATCTACAACATGCGTCTGTCCTCGTATCGATGGCGACCAGGCAGGGCTATAACCTAAGTGGTTGCGAACCACCGATGATAACTAATGTTCCGTCTATCGACCATCAATAGAGATAACCATCCACCTGGTGGGATGGCAAGGGGTTGGCCCTGTGACACAATCCGAGTGGGGACTCTTACATCATCATCATCTCATAGGCGTGACGTCACCCTTGCACATCATCTTTTCTTTTCTTTCATTGCTTTCTTTCATTCTTTCTTTTCATTTCTTATCATTGACCAATCCACCCTTTTGGGACTGGTGAGGGGCTTGTCCGTAGACGTGGCAAGAGAGGGACATCCCATCATATAACTATGTCACTTATTCCCTAGTATTCAGTTATGATCTTCAAGCATTAAGTGATTAACCTCTAGTGGTCTAAGGTTGTCCTAGCACTTAGATGACAACCTGGTCCTCATGATGCATTGTATCGTACACATTTTACATGCAATGTTCCACATACATCAGACATATCAACATTCATCAGCCAACTCAATGCTTGTTGGAACTATGTGACCCAAGGGGGTTTTCATAAACATTTGTTCCCTGGCTTAGGTTAGCTCAGAGACCTAGAGTTTCCTCGATTGCCCTCAGGAATTCCCGGTTCACGTCGTCACCCCTGTCCAGGTCTCTACGGGACTTCTAAGTTTCAGTCCGCTCAGCATCCCTGTGGGTCTGCTCAGCGGCCCCTGAAACCATCCACGTCACATACTTCGTTTTAAAAACCACTTTTCCAATAAGCCTTCAGGCCGCTCAGCGGTCCCTGGTGCCATTTAGCGTCCCTGAAGTTTACCAAGTTCAGAAACATTTTCCAACTTTGCCAAGTCCCAGCCCGAGGCCGCTCAGCGATTCATGAGGCTGCTCAGCGTTTCATAGGGCCGCTCAGCGGTTCATAAAGCCGCTCAGCACCCTGGGCACAACCTAAGCATCCTGCTTTCTTTTCTTGCTTCCTCTTGCATCCTTTTTCATGCTCACTTCTTGGGGTTCTTCCATAAGTTCCAACAATCATTATACATCATATTTCATCCTAGAAAACATACTCAAATCATCTACAAATCCTAAGCCCAGCATATCTAGCAGATCGTTCAACAGTTCACAGAATCGCATAGAATCAAATATAAGCAAACATAAGCTCCCAAGGAGGTGAACAAGCTAAGTTTACCCACCTTCTTTAGGGGCTTTCAAGGCTGGTTGGATGATGAGAGAATTGGGGGAGAATAGAACTCCAAGCGCAGAGCTTTTGCTTAGCTTCCGTCAGGTTTTCCGCAGCGCGTCCGCAGAGTACACGGGCAGAGTTTCGGCATTTCTAAGAGGATGGATGAGTGAATTATGGGGCTGGTGGCATGGCCTTATATAGCCACTAAATTTGCCTCATCTTTCCCATTTTGCCCTTGCCAAAATTACCATTTTGCCATTTCTAATTTAATTTATTAATTAATTAATTGTTTTGGATAATTATAAGGTCACATCGGGTCACATCAATAAATAGTAATCCTTATTTTATTATTTTTCCTCAAAAAATCTGGTGAATCACGTGGTGAGTCAGATTTGGGTCCCTCTCGGTCCCGTTTCGCTCGTGTTTGGCCGTTCGCAATCCCGGTGCGTCGCGCACGGTCGTCCGAAAAATATTCCGAGCCTACCGTCGTGATCCCCTAATTTCCCTTAACATGGAATTGAGGTCAACTAAGGGCATTTGTGAACTTTTCTCCGGAGGAGTATTCTTCACAGATACCTTTGATACATCGTTGAGCTCTCGTGACTACAGACAACCGTTTCGCTTGCATTTCTGCAATCGCCTATTCTCGCCTATTCTCCCTAATGAGGTTTTGGGGCTAATATAAGGTATTTTAAACTTTTCCCCGATATAGGTTAAGTTTCCAGAGACTTGGGACTCTTGGTTAGGTGCTACTGGCTAAACGGAGTTGTTCTAGTGTCTGCGGAATCGTCTAAAACTAAGCAGAACTCCGTTTAACAGACAGTTTAATCTCATCATCCAATTCTAAGGGTCAGTTGGAATCATTTGAGTGTCATCAGAATTTATGAAAACCAAATAGAATAATTCCTACAGACTTCCACATGTTAACTCATACCAAGAGCTCTACGAACAGTTATCTAGGGAAATTCTCACTAAGAAAAGAGTGGGATGTTACACCATTGGGTCTGAATGCTGCCTCCTTGATTTTCCCTTCTCGAACGGCTTCCACCAAACTTAGCCATGAATCATTTTGGAAGGTCTGTTGTGTCTCCGTGATCCTGATTTGAAACTCACTAGTGATCTGGATCTGCCACAAGCAAATACTGGTTGGCCGACGAGTGAAACCTAGGTTAAGGTCTCTGAAACTCTCGATCAATTTGGCCTCTTTCACCATCATTCGAGCCACATGTAGCGACTTCCTGCTCAAGGCATCGGCTACCACATTCGCTGTAACATCCTGAATTTTTCCCTTACGAGAAGTTTGCGAAAATCTCAATTTTTGCTTAATTAAAAGCACGTTGGGGGCGATTATTTGGACTAGAAAAATTATTTAGAACATTAATTGCTTCCAAACGCCAGTCAAGTAATTGTTTCTTGATCTCGCAGAGTGCCGCGAGGTCCGTGCCCGTTTGTGGTCAATACGGCAATCCGGTTGGGGCCCAAAGAGATCTGCGAAGGATTGGCTGACAGAAACAAGTACCCGGATACCTTGTTGCGGAGCGCCATCCTGACCGGAAAAATTCGTAGATCACGGATATATATTTGGGATATTTTTCGGAGACTCGCGTGTGGGCTAGAAGTGGTCAAAGGTGACTAAAATAGAATAAGAGCTAGGATATTCATAATAAACTAATAATAAAATAATAAAATTAATATATATATATAAATAGCAAGCGGGGGGCCACGGCTGTAAAGGGCCCCTGGGTGAAAAAAAAATATATATTTTCACTTCCTTCAGTTTTCCCCCATTTCTAGTCCCGTTCCTGCACATCACGGAAGCGCTGCCGGACTTCAGAAAAATTCCCAAAGCACGCCATGGTGAAGAGAAAAATCCCCAAACCAAAGCTACTGAAGTTAAATCGCCGTTTGAGGTGGGTAACTCTAAGTCCACTGTCTATGTGGTTTATTTTATGACTATTTATATGCATTTCTGTGTATGTGAGTGAAAAACCTTTTTGTACAAATTATAGGAAATGAGTTAGGAAGGTTGGATTTTGATGATTTTGATGTTTGGAAACCATAACTGTACTGATTGGATCACTGTGGAAATGAAAAAGTTACGCGGAACAAACCCCTGGAGAAGTCACTCTCTGGGGCGACTTTTTTTACTGTGGGATTCGAATGAATTCGTAAGGGATTCGACTGAATTCCCAAGGGATTTCAGTCGAATGCACGAGCCTTCAATTGAATGAAAGCCTGAACAGGATTTCAATCGATTGAATTCTCATGGGATTCGAATGAAAGAATCAATCGAATGCTAGAACCCTATTCATTCGAATGCCTACTGAAAACTTGTATTTTTAAAGGTTCTATGGGATCCAACCTGCATAGTTATGTGTACCTTTATGTAACAAGAGCATGCATCATGAGGAATGGCCGTCATAGGAGTTAGGACGACCCTAGATCACTAGAGGTATTCACGAAATCTTAAAGATGCATAATTGAACCCTAGGAAATAAAGCAGAGAACTAAGGCCTCAATCACCAAGGATTCGGTCGACCTTAGTCAGAGTCAATAGTTATATGACTAGGAAGACCCCATTCTCTTGGCACGTCTTACAGACATGCCCCTCACCAATTCTGCACGCTGGATTGGTAAGAGCAACGCAGGTAGAGAGACCTGAATATGAAAGAAAAGAGAACAGGTAAAGGCCTGAAAGAAAAAGAACATGAACAGTCCTATAAGAAAGAAAGGGGGGCCCCAAAATAAAGAACTAAGACTAAAGTAAAGAGAAACGAGTCCACGCCTGATCGTGCCAAAGGGCCGGTCCCTCGCCATCCCGGTAAGGGGGTGGTGGTACTTATCATGATGATGAATTACCTCCTATAAGCTTAACGTGGTTAGCTACCACTCCGGTTCAAGCGCTGCCGGGTCATCATCATAGGGAATAGAAGGAGGTTGTAACCGAAGGCCACGGTTACATGGGTGGAAGGACTAAAAGAAGAAGGACGCTAACCCAGGTAAGCTGGTATGCGTAAGAGATTTCCCAGATTCCCTCATGCACTATATAGTCATACGTATGATTAAGAGATTGAATGTATGAGAATGTGAATGAATGTATGTATGTATGCCAGTATGTATGCAAGTATGTATGTATTTATATATGTTTATGCATTATGTATCGTCAAGGGAACGTCCCAAGACGACTATTATGTTTTTAGCAGTAACGTCAAGTTAATGAGCACGAAGCCTAAGTAATGACAAGATTAGTAATCCCGGTCACATAGTAATATAGGAAAAGCCATTCAGGACCTAGACAAAGATAATAATCAGTAGGGGTGGTAGTATGCATGACACCTAGAGATCTCCTGAGTGGCTTGGAAGATAACGGAGTAATGAACCAATAGCTAACGCGAGAGACTCCCACTGAGAACGAAAGGTTCTCACCCCCACTCCTTATAGGTCCAGGTATGCAAAGCGAAGGGATCGACGAGCGACCGCAGTAGGACAATTCTCGGCTGGAGCAAAGTGAAGACATCTGCGATAGGTTGATAGATATTTTGTACTATTCTTGTTAATTGTTTGTGTAATTACTTATTAATAAACATTGTGTAATTACATGTTCGACCTCGATTGTGCTTATATGTATATTTATACTCGTCCTAGCTTCTTAACACCGTAACTGACAGGTACGTTAGCATTTGGATATATATATGTTTCCTTGTTCACGCACGGCTCCTAGTTTGCAAACTGATACAGTAACAGAATAATTTTGAAAATGGTCCATATTTTCCAGTAAGAAATATTTGCCAAGCTAAAAGTAACCCAACCAAAGAAGAAAACAACCTAGTGAGCATTGTTTACTACGTACGGGTAAACAGTTTGCTAGGGGTGTTTCATTCGCCTTGCCAGGATGGTAGTTTAACCCGAAATTGTAATCTTTCAAAAACTCCATCCAGCATCGCTGCCTCATGTTCAATTCTTTCAGGTCGAACAAGTATTTCAGACTTTTGTGGACTGAAAATACTTCAAAGCATACTCCGTACAGGTGATGCCTCCATATCTTGAGTGCGAAGACCACTACTACTAGCTCCAAATCATGGGTGGGGTAGTTCGCTTCGTGGGTCCTCAATTGCTTAAAAGCAAATGCCACCACCAGCCGATTCTGCATCAGCACGCATCCTAGTCCAGTGTGGGATGCGTCACAGTATACTTCATACGGGGCTTGGGATCTACCAAAATCAACACCGGGGCAGTAGTCAGCTTCTCTTTTAGGGTACAGAAACTCTGTTCGCATTCAAGTGATCAAGCGAACGGTACATTCTTCCTTGTTAACTTAGTGAGTGGCAGTACAATTTACGAGAAGCCTTTTATAAATCTTCGGTAGTATCCCACAAATCTTAGGAAACTTCTCACTTTGGTAACTGAAGTGGGCTTCTACCACTGCCTGACTGCCTCTACCTTTCCTGGATCAAACTGCAACACCATTGTTCGACGCTACATGGCCCAAAAATCGTATCTCCCTCGTCCAGAACTCACACTTGGACAGTTTCGCATATAGCTTCATGCTTCGTAGTATCTCCAACACTGTCGGCAAGTGCTCTACATGCTCGTCCTCATTATTAGAATATACTAGGATATCATCGATAAAGACGATAACACACTGGTCTAAATGTTCCCTGAAGATACGATGCATGTAATCCATAAAGATAGCGGGGGCATTGGTCAATCCAAAAGCCAACACTGTAAACTCGTAATGCCTATACCTCGAACAAAAAGCAGTCTTGGGGATATCCTCTCCTTTCACGCGGATCTGATGGTATCCAGACCGTAGATCAATAAGTGAAAAGACCTTGGCTCCTTTAAGTTGATCTATCAAGTCATCAATCCTTGGCAACGAATACTTGTTCTTGATGGTTACCTTGTTCAGTTGCCGGCAATCCACACACATCCACATTGATCCGTCCTTCTTATGAACAAATAATACTGGGGGCCCCCAGAGTGACGCGCTCAGGCGGATAAACTGCTTCCCCAGGAGCTCTTCCAACTACCGTTTTAGCTTCTGCAGCTCTATTGGCGACATACGGTATGGTGCAATGGAAACAGGCCCAACTCTAGGGACTAGGTCAATCGAGAACTCTACTTCCCTTTCTGGGGGAAACTCCGGAATGTCATCGGGAAACACATCCGGGTATTCGCACACAACCGGAATTCGGTCGACTTGTTGCTTCGTTTCCAACTCCAAAGATGCTAGCAGGATGTATCCCTACCCATCGAGTGGGCAACAGTATAGCGAAAACACCTTGGTTCTAGGGGTAGGTACCTCCGAACCCATCGGTGGAAAACTTACTACCTTCGCAGCTCAATCCAATATGACCCGATTGGCTCGAAGCCAGTCCATACCCAATATTGTATCTAACCCTACCAGGGGAAGACATATCAAATCAACTGTACACATTCTACCCTGTAGCTGGAATGGGCACTCAAGGCATACTAAACAGGTTCTCATAGGGGGTGTCGTAGGAGTAGTCACACTTAAGGTATATGGCAACGGGGTGGGTGACAGACCTAGGCTCTCAACCCTAATATGTGATATAAATGAATGTGACGCTCCAAAATCATAAAGCACAGCAAGGGATTCTGTAACACCCTAGCTGACTGCATACCCTCGAGTAGTACGCAATGCTCACTAGGTTGTTAATCATTTGGTGGGATTACTTATAATCCTTTATTATATTTCAAAAATACAAGATTAAGGAAAATATGAACCATTTTAAAAACTTTTTTGCTTGTTACTTTATTTGCAAAGTATGTGCCGCGTGTGAATCAAAACATATAATACAAACGATAGAGTTTAAGCTTACGAGTAATAGTCATTCCTGGCATAAATAATTACATAAACAAGTGTCTGGTCCGTCACAAATTACAACCAATAGAATATCATAATAGTTTACATATACAAGTCAAATACATCAAAATACATATCAAAATATCCATCTGGTGCCAAGCTAGGCTGGCTGGTCCTCGGTCCTCTACTGCTCCACGTGCGGCTCCTCATAGGGATCCTCGTAGCCCTCATAATCTTCGCCTGCTCCTGGAAGCATAAGCGAGTGGGGGTGAGAACAGTCGTCCTCAGTGGTTAACCTTAGCGTGGGGGTACTTCTTTACTCACTTATGAACCAGGCCGCTCAGGAGATCTCTATGTTTACATGCATACTAACATCCTACTGATTATTATCGGCCTAAAGTCCTGAACGGCTTTATCTACTTTACTATGTGACTGGGGGATCTAGTCTTACTTAACTAAGTTCTCGTGCTTGTTAGCTTTTCTTGCGTACATACATAGCCGTCTAGAGCATTCTGTCGACGGTACTTACCTCATACATGCATTTACATATCTTATCATAACTTATACCTCATGTACTCATTCATCATATCATTGCATATTCATTCATTTCATACTTTATGCATGGGGTTCTCTTATGCTTCCCGGCTGAACTTCGATTCCGTAAGCTCGAGCCGTACGTAATACCGCTAGGTTGTTTACTTCTTGGTCTTTTTCCGTAGTTTTTCGAAAATACTAGCTTTAGTAAAATAGGGACCCAATTTCTCTTTTTCCTTTTCGTTTTAAGCATACAGTTTAAAACATAAGAGTCGTGCGTGCGACAGAATAACATAACAAACAATATCTCTAGTAAGTTGAAATTAAGTTAGTGGATACATAGATTACACACATAAGGGATCCTCTACAGATACAAATACACACCATATACTAGTTATATCACATAGCCCACACACATGTTCCACAATTACATTTATTCTCCTCCTGATATCTACTACGCAACCATCTAAGTCTCCTTGTGCCAATCCTCCTCAGGGTCCACAGCATCAGCATAGTAAGACTCATCTTCCATCCCTGGAGCCATAAGCGAGTGGGGGTGAGAACGGTAGGTCCTCAGTGAGTAACAATTCAATCATGGCTTTTTATTTCTCGGTTATTCTCCGGCTGCTCAGAGTGAAGTCTAGGTGTAGATGCAGCTAATGTCCTACTGATTATGATCTTGGGCCTATACTCTGCGCAGCCTTATCTATGGTACTAGGTGATTGGCTCTCTAATCTTGTTATTACCTGGGCTTCGTGCTTTCTGTCTAAACATCGCGATTAGGGATATACTATTCGTCGTGGGACGATCCCTTGACGATACATAATGCATGAACAATTGTACATAATGCTTAAGCAATTATACATACATATTTATCATCATATCATCATTCATCATTGCATACATTTAATTACATAGTGCATGAGGGAACTGGGAATCTCTTACGCATACCGGCTCACCCGGGTTAGCGTCCTTCTTAGTCCTTTCACCCATGTAACCGTGGCCTTCGGTTACAACCTCCTTCTATTCCCTATCATGATGACCCGGCA
>QANU01028174.1:42634-76125 GCA_003254905.1 Nissolia schottii | reverse complement strand
TAGCAGTTCTTTCGATGATTGCTTGTAAAGTGGGTTTACCTATATGAAGGTGTAAACAAACTTTGTGAATATTTGAACTAAAATACAATGTCATTCCAAGAAAACCAAATTGATGTTACAACAGTAGATCGAAAATAAAATATTCAAAATACCTTCCCTAATTGCTGAGAGGTCAACTTTGAAATATTTATTTTGGGGAGTTGACAAGTGTAAATAACTCTTGACTCATGAGTTGGTTCAATGAAACATCACACAAAGGAATGTTGAGTGGAATTTGCTTAGTTAGAAGACCTTGGGAGACACGTCTCATTGATGGGCGATAGCGTGGATTGGTGTCTAAGCAAGCAAACGTGACTATGGCAACACAAACTATGTCCATCAAAATTGCTAAATTGGGTGGTGCAATGCGTTGGTCCAATACATCACATAATGCTATGTCAAGACCAGATGCTGATTGAAGTGATGATAAGATTTCTTTAGGATGCCTTCCTAATAAAATTTCAAGTGCCACAACTCCAAAGCTATAAACATCACATTTTTCGCTCACAACCATAGTGTAGGCTAGCTCTGCATTGATAAGATCAATGTGAGGAGGTTAATGATGAAAACACACAAAAAAGAATTTAAATAAATTAAAAAATAAAGCCTATAATTACAATAGACTTTATTGGATTTTTGGCATTGGACTGTTTTTTGGTATCTATGATTTGGGCTTGATTCAATTGGGAGGATAGATACGAGTTATTGGGTTTTGGTGTGGATTGAGCTTTTGACCCAAAGGCTAACCTAATGGTCTTACACCAATCCACATTTATATGCCCTTTATATTATCATTATTCTTCACTTTTATATGTGGGACTTTGATCCCCTCATAACTTGCATGTGTGTTTTTCATTGCATAAAAATACGAGTAACTTACCTGGGGCAATATATCCATAAGTTCCAGCAACTATTGTTCGGTTGGATGAATCAAAGTTGAGGAGTCGAGCCAAGCCAAAGTCAGAAACAACTGGGTGCCACTCCGAGTTGAGTAAGACATTGCTGGTTGTTATGTCTCTATGCACAATTGGAGGGTTGCAATCATGATGCAAATAGGATAGAGCATGTGCAATTCCCTTAGCGATGCTGACCCTCTTCTTCCAATCCAATTTCGCAGCTTCTGCATCATCATATAGCACAGAAAACAAGCTTCCTTTCTTCATGTACTGGTAGATCAAAAACATGCTCCTTTTGTGCAGGCAGAACCCATATAGCTTTACAATGTTACGGTGCTTTGTTTCTGACAGTACCCTCACTTCATTTCTAAAGCTCTTATCAAAAGCTGGCTGCTCTGCTTCAAAACCATGAAGCTTTTTCAAGGCAACAACCTGGCCACCGGGTAATTGCACCTTGTAAACACTCCCATATGCACCTGTCCCAATGCAATACTTCATGTCGAAGTCTTCAGTTGCTTTAATGATGTCTTCAAATGCCATGTTTCCATCGAAATTCCACACAGAGAACAAATCACCGTTCTTGGTTGTCATTTGCTTTGCTTGTTTGCTCTTTCTTGCATTACGGCACAACTTCAGACTCATAAGCATTAGGAAGGTCAAAGTTATAGAAGAAAGGATAGGAAGAAGTATGGTGAGATGGTGTTTTACGCGGCTGCTTTTCTTGCTATGAGCTGAACAAGGTTGGGGTTGGAAACCCAAGATTTCACAACAGTTATGCTTGTTTGTTGGAGAAGATGGCCATGCATTTGAGGGACACCTTAAATTGTTGTGTGAAATGTCTAAGTCAGTTGTTTTTGTTATGTACAAAACTCCAAGAGAATAGGGAACTGTTCCAGAGAGATTATTGTAGCCAAGATACAGTGCTACTAAGTTCGGCAAAGATCCAAGTAGTTGTGGTATCTCACCACTAAAGAGATTGTGATAAAGGTCGATAATGTTAACTTGTCGGAGTCTTTGAATCGACAAGGGTATATTTCCACTGATGGAATTGTGGCGTAGCCTCAACTCTTGCAAGTTGGTCCATCGATCTAAATCAGAAGGGAGAGAACCAATCAATAGATTGTATGAAATTTGAAGCTCGACTAGCTGGGTGAGATTTGTAATTGAAGTAGGCAAGTTCCCACTGATATGGTTTCCATTCATGTACAAATAAGTGAGATTTGGTAATTGACCAAGAGTTGGAGGTATTGGTCCTGTGATTTTGTTTAGAGACAGGTCCAACCTGACCAGATTTTTGAGGAACCCGAGCTCACGGGGAATGGGGCCTTGAACGTTGTTGACAGACAAGTCTAGAGAGGCTAAGTGGCCAAGGTTTCTAAGTGAATGAGGTATCGTCCCCTTGATTTGGTTCCGAGATAGACTTAATGTAAACAGATTTTTCANTGGCCAAGGTTTCTAAGTGAATGAGGTATCGTCCCCTTGATTTGGTTCCGAGATAGACTTAATGTAAACAGATTTTTCAAGAACCCCAACTCATGAGGAATGGAGCCTTGAATGTTGTTGACAGACAAGTCTAGAGAGGTTAAGTAGCTAAGGTTTCCAAGTGAATGAGGAATGGAGCCTTGGATGTTGTTGACAGACAAGTCTAGAGAGGTTAAGTAGCTAAGGTTTCCAAGTGAAAGAGGTGCCTGGCCAGAAAGATTATTGTGGGATAAATCGAGATAAGTGAGCTTGGGTGGTAAACCAAGAGTGCCAGGTATCGTCCCATTGATTTGGTTCCGAGATAGACTTAACGTAGACAGATTTTTCAAGAACCCCAACTCATGAGGAATGTAACCTTGAATGATGTTGTCAGACAAGTCTAGGAAGGTTAAATGGCTAAGGTTTCCAAGTGAAGGAGGTATGTCACCTTCAAGACGATTGTGGGATAAATCGATGTGATTAAGGTTGGCGAGATTGCCAATTTCTGGTGGAATTCTCCCCCATATGCCTCCATAACTGAGATCAAGACTCCGTAAATTCGGGAAAGCAGAGAGGTCGAGTGCTGCTAATACTGACCCTCCATTTTCATCTCCAGGGTAGTGGATTGCAGTTATGCTTCCCTCTTCGTTGCAAGTTATGCCATCCCAGTCACAGTGATCGGAGCCATTGCCGTATTTATTAAGAGACGTGTCCCACCATCCGCTGCGGAGTATAGCGCTGGCTTCCGATTCAAGCGACTGCGATGCTGATGCTGCTGCTGCTGCTGCTGAAGGCAATTGATCAATCACACCTGAAATTGTTATCATAAGTAGAATCCCACTCATGTTAGAAACAACAGACTTCATTTTATGGTAATCAGTGAATGCTATAATTCTATAAAGATGCAAGTTTAGTTTGTTTTTGGGATGCATTTGCTATGTGCCTGACCTGTTGGTTTGTTATTTAATACTTACACCCAACTTTGCTGCATAATGCTATGATTGCAGTTATTGCTTTGCCCCATATGTCACGCCGTTGCCTTCCTTGACTTGATTCAGTCAACTCATTGTTATGTCCAGTGTTGACTAACGCGTTTCATTGATTCTGATGCATTGAAATTATTGTCAATAACACCCAACTTCGCTGCATAATGGTATTATTGTTATGTCCAGTGTGGGACGGCGTTGGCATTGTGGGATAATTCCTAGAAACTACTAGTAGGATTTACTTTACATGGGAGATGAGACATTAACTGTATCTAATTAGAGTTGGGGATAATTCCTCGGCAAACATAAGTTTGACACATCATTTTTTAAGTATGAGAAATGTTATTTATATTTTATACCGTGTTGATTCACTAATCATTTATTATTAGTTAAAATTTAATGAGGTGTATGTTTTTTCTCGATGATTACAAAAAGCAGGTAGAGGTGCACCACATCTGGGGAACTAGAAAACGAAAAAAACAGAATCTAAGAGAAACGAATAAAACTGCACTACCCGCCACCCACCCCAAGCCCACCGAACACATCGGAAAATGCCTCATTAAAACCTCTACAAGATAAACTTAATGGGACAAAATCCTTGTTTTTTTTAATGAAGGAGAAAGAGTACACAATCCAAACTAATTAAGGGCAAAAAAAAAACTAAAAAAGAAACAAGAACCCAAGGAAATACCATAATCCAATGCCACCCAGTAACATTGATTGCAACTACAGCCAAATAAAATCAAAATCCCAAGTGACCACAACATTCAAATAATAGAAACAACCATTCTTACCAGCCATACCTTTAGAACTAGCCGCAGCAAAAACACTATATACTCAGCAATGAAAGATCACAGGTCCACATAATCCCAAAACAGAACACGTTTAGAAACCCAACCCCAAGACATATTTCATTGATGGCCGGTAGCTTGAATTGGTGTTTACGCAAGCAAATGCGACAATGGCAACATGAACTATGTCCATCAAAATTGATACATTTGGTGGTGCAAGGTGCTCGTCTAGCACATCACATACTGCAATGTCATTAGAAGATACTGATTTTAGTGATGAGAAGATTCTTTGAGGATGCATTCCGAGTAAAGTTTCAATTGCCACTACTCCAAATCTATAAATATCACATTTTTCACTCACAACTATTGTATAGGCAAGCTCTGCCTTAATAAGATCAACGTGAGGAGGTTAATGATAAAAACACAGAAAACAAATTTAAAATAGTTAGAGTTAAATGAATTAAACAAAGTATAGAATATCTATAAACTTGATTGACTTTACAAATTAGTCCACCAATCTAGTTGTACATGTACTAACCACATGCTTTGCATTGAATCAAATAAACATAAGAACGTGAAAGGAAAACAAAAGAAAATGAGTAATTTACCAGGAGCAATATATCCATTAGTTCAAACAACTATAGTTCAGTTGGATGAATCACATTGGAGGAGTCTGGCTATGCCAAAGTCAGAAACAGCCGGATTCCACTCTAAATTACGTACGACATTGTTGGTGGTTATGTCTCTATGCACAATTGAAGGGTTTAGAGCATTATGTGCAATTCCTTTGACTATGTTAACCCTCCTTTTCCAATCCAATTCCACGGTTTTTGCATCATCATATAGAACAGAAAATAAGCTTCCTTTTTCCATGTAACTGAAAACATGATCCTTTTGTGTAGACAAAACCCATAGAGCGTTACAATGGTTTATTTCTGATAGCACTCTCACTTCAATGCTATGAGCTGAACAGAATTGTAATTGGAAACTCTATACTTCGCAACCCCCAACTATAGCAATTATATCACACCTGAAATAATCATAATTATAAGATACCCATTGACGTATTTAGAAGCAACAGACTTCATTCTTTGTGCATGCAAATGTTCAAACTCGGTGATGATGTCTTAATCATGAATGCTATTTATTTTGTGAAGGTGCAAGTTTTATTTTCCTTGATATGAATCAGAAATTAAACTTCTGTATATGCTCTGTGCCTAAACCAGTGGGATAATGTTAATTATATCTGATCAAGTCTAGTGGAGACTGACTATATTGCCATGGTGGGATAATGTTTGGTTGAGAGGGGAAGGAAAGGAAATGTTTTGACAGCTTAATTAAGATTTTGACAAATCATAATAAATACTCCAAATTCTTTAATTTTTTTTTCTAAAATAAAACTCACAATAAACACATCCTTAGAGACCTATTTAATGATTAGTTCTTAAAATATATTAAAAAAATCTTTTAAATAGGCCAAAATACTTCTAAATATACCAAAAAGTCTATTAATGTAAATTATTCATTTGGTACCTCACATTGTATCAATACCCTTTACAAATGATTGGCTACGAACACGGTTAAAAGTTTCTAACAAACTGCCTAACCTACTTTCATCCCAATGTGTAAGCAAGAAACATCCACATTCGAGGCAAAATGTAATGATGATAGAATAAGTTTATTCATTAAGTTTTCTTTATGCATCAAAATAATGATTGACTTAATCAATTTTAACGTACAAGGTCTTTTTTTTATTCTCTCCTTTTTATTAAAAATATTTCTTAAAAAATTAAATTAAATTAAATTAATTACAATTATGTAAATAAATAAATTATTTTAATCAAATTTATTTAATATTAAATATTTTACCTGAATTTTTTTAATAAATAAAAACTATTTAAAATAATATAAAAGTTTATAAATAATTATTAAATATGAAAAAATATATAAAAAAATTACAAGTAAATAATATTAATATAAGTTTAATTATGCATAGTAAAATATTTTTATAAAATATTCATATTTAATAAATAATAATTTAAATAAAATATTTAATTTGAGTTTAAATTCAAATAATTAATCATAACTATTATTTTTATATTATCTAAGTGTGTGTGTGTATTTTGATGAAAAGTTATAGAAAAAGTATTAACATATATAAGATAAAGAAAAAATTATATATATTTTTCAAAAAAAATAAGTATATTATTAACATTATTTAAATAAATAATAAATATCATTTACTATATATTAAAATTCAACACAATAAATATTTATAAGATATGATGATAATAATATTTAATTTTAATTTATAACTAATAAATAAAAATTTTAATATTTTGTTATGGTTTTATTTTGGTTAAATAATAAATTTTGAACCAATCAACTAATTTTTGGAATAGTTTCCGGACTATCTTGTAATCTACTAAAGTCTCGACAAGCCAAAAATTAAGTAAAAAAATTGTATCATGTGTTTCGTATAATTATTTAATATAAATGAAAGATAATGATAAATTAAATTTCATATTAATTTTGTATTTAATATTTTAAAATAAATGTTTAATATTATTGTATGTAACTAGTTATTCACTTATGCGTTGTAAGAATTATTTTATATTTAAATTTTATCTTTAATATTAATTTTATTGGTAATTTGTTTTTTAAACATTATATCTCAAAATTAGTAAATTTTATTATTTTAGTATATTTTTTATAGGGGTTTACTAACCTCCACAAGTCCATGTAAAAGTTAACAATGTCTACATTTTATTTTGGACATACAACCCATTCTCTTTTCTGCTCATAAATATATAACTCAGGACAATTTTATAATTTTAGTATACTCATATTAATTATTATTTTAACTCTTCTCTCACCCAATTAATACTCATCTTTCACTATTTAATATTGAAAAAGGTAGTACATATTTAAGATAAGAGACATAGAAGAGAGAATATTGATTAAGTGAGAGAAAGAGTTAAAGTTCTATTTAATGTGAATAAAAGAAGATCACAAAATTACTCATGATTATAAATTGATTAAGAAGAGAGAAAAGGTTTATTTTATCTAAAATAAAATGTGGATATTGCAATTTGGAGGTAAGCGAACCCATTTTCATAATACTATTTGGATTGTTAATTTTATTGGCAACATTTATATTTTAATATTATTTTATAATTGTATTTTTGCAATAATTTCATTTAAAACTAACAAGCTATCATAATATATATTTATTTAATATTCTATTCTTTTGTGAAATTATTTTTAAATTCTAAGGTGATTTTAGATCTTTCTGTTACTTTTGTTATTTCGAATAGTGAAATACTATGTATTTTAACAATAATTATAATCATAATTTTATTTTTTGTGTTTATTCTTGCATAGTATTTTACATAAACATGTATTAAAGGATTTATTAAATCCACTACAAGTTAATTTTGTTATTTTTATGTATGCTATCACTTTAAGAAGACCGTTTTCCTATTATATGATTATCATTTTCCTTTATATTAATTAAAGTCTTGAATTTTATCCTTAAATTATTTCATTTTTTATTTTAAAAGAAGTATAAATCGAATGTAGTTATCAGATACCTTTCTCAAAGATTTTTTTTTTTCAAAATTTCTTTTTTCAAAAAGTAAGATAGTATCAAATATTTTATTAAACTAATTAATGGATCTAGAAAGAAAACGAAAAAGAAAAAAAATCCTATGAGATCATTTCAGAATTTCTCTATTTATACCTATATATGACGACCAACGTACATACATTGGAGCAAGTAAGCACAACTAGCAACTAAGCACAACAACAATGAGAAACTTTTCACTACTGCTGATCATTGCCCTCTTCATCTTACTCACTCTGTCTTCATCACTTTCCCTCATCAGTCCACAAGCCATAAGATCTTTCCCTACTCTCACAGCCAACAATAGATGGATCGTTGACGATTCCTCGGGGACACGTGTCACACTGAGATGTGCCAATTGGCCAGCACACATGAATGTAATGTTAGCAGAAGGGTTGAACAAGCAATACATAGTGAACATTGTGTTACAAATCAAAAGATTTGGTCTCAATTGCATTCGCCTCACGTGGGCAACGTACATGTTCACACGTTACTCCAACCAAACAATTCAACAAAGTCTCGATGCATTGGGTTTGGGAGGGATCAAGGAAGGGATTATGAACCATAACCCAAATGTGTTGAACATGACACATCCTCAAGCCCATGCTTTTGTGGTTGACCAGCTTGGTTTACATGACATAATGGTTGTGTCTGATAATCAGGTTAGTGAGCCTAAGTGGTGTTGTAGTGACAATGACGGGAATGCTTTCTTTGGAGACACAAGTTTTGATCCTGATGAATGGGTGCATGGGCTCACTTTGGCAGCTCAATTTTTCCAGGGTAACACCAATGTGAGTGATGTTTCTCTATAACTAATAACTTTTAACATTTAGAACTTATTTTCTCTTGTAAATATCTGTGACTTAACTTTTAACCATCATTCCCTCCCAAATTATCTAGTACTTTTAACATTAAGTTTTCAATTATGTCCCTAATTCATTTTCTTAAAAAATGTTAAGTTGTGTTATACTAAAATTAAATGAGGGTAATTTAATAAAGTTATTTCTTAAGTTATTCGTAATTTTAGATTTATTAATATTCGTACATTTAGCTAAAATAACAAATAACGGAGAAAATATAATTTAGAACACTTACGTAGAGATTAACAAGTTCTACGCTTTGATTTGTACCAAAATTTCCACCTATCCTCTCTAAATCAATTCATAATTATGGGTAAGTTTATAATTTTGCTTGATTCACATTAATTACTGCATTAACTTTTTCTCTCACCTCATCAATTTTGTTCTCTCTTACCTAATTAATATTCAGTCTTCATTATTTTCATCTCCATTATTTTCATCCACTCACCACTTTGAGTTCTCCAGTGTTTGCACAAAATACTAAGTACTATACTAAAAAGAATTGTACAAAACGAAATTCATACATGCTCTATTTCTCTAATTAATTGTATTTTTATCTGCGTGAAACATAGTTTTTTTTAAAAAAAAATTCGTAAACCATAGATTATTTAATTAGAAGCATTCGATTGTACAAATTTAAAAAGAATAATTCTATTAAATTATATCAATATTGCTAAAAAGAATTCACAATAATTCTTTATTATTTTATAATAATTTTTTATTAAATTAATATAAAACATATTTATCTTACATGTATTGAAATTAGCTTAATTTGTAACTAACTATTATATGCTAGTAATACTTTTGCAGGAGAAAACAGAAATAGAACTCTTATAGAGTTAAATGATGAAGAACGGATACTAATTAAGTGAGAGAATAGTTAAGGTAGGAATTAATGTGAGTAGATAGAATTACACAATTGTCTAAAACTATAAATTGATTAAGGAGAGAGAGAGAGGAGTGAATTTTATGTTCAAACTAAAATGTAGAGCTTTTTAACCTCCGCATAAAGTTGTGGAGGTTAACATATTCTCCATATAAATGCCCAAACTAAAATGTGGAGCTTGATTTCATTATGTTAAGTAGTTTCAGCCTACAAGTTTTTATAGATTAAGGGTAAAGGATTGATCAGGCAGCCCTGTGGCATTGTAATTACTTCCCTCTACTCGCTCATATAAGTCATTTGTAATAAATTGATGTACTTGAATGTAATTTCTTCCAGATACATTAATGTAAAAATGTATCTTAAAATCAAAAGTAATCTATAAATGAATATAGGGAGTAATAAATTACAATTCACAATCACAACGACGACACCAACTAGATTTACAATTCACAAATTGATGTTATGCCAATCTTCTCAACTAGATCGAAATTGCAAGTATGACTACACCAACTATATTTTTCTACAATCACAGTAATTCTAATACAATTACATTTGTGGTGTCAAATAGTCAATCACAATCATTTAATAATGTGTTGTCACGACACTGTTAATATTTGAGAAGTTCTTTAGTCTAAAGGCCAGGTGAAATGGGCCTAGAGTTTTCCATGTTTGTTGACACTGTACTTTGCAAGTCCAATTGTTTATAACCAAGTATTGATACACTTCATCAAAATATGTCACATTAAAATCTCATTTAATGATAAATGAAGTGTGAACCAACTCACCCTCCCACACCATTAATTTTATTAGTTGCTTTATATGCCTTTAGGAGATGAATTGAGCTTTATAATTAATTTTTTTCCCCCCTCATCACAGGTGGTTGCAATGAGTTTGAGGAATGAATTACGTGGCCCCCTCCAAAATCGTGATGCTTGGTATTCAAATATAAACCGAGGAGCATTGGCTGTACACCAAGCAAACACTAATGTGTTGGTGATCATCTCAGGCTTAAACTATGAAGCTGACCTAAGCTTCTTAAAGGATAATCCTCTCAACCTACCCTTTAACAATGTAGTCTATGAGGCACACAATTACCCATATTGGGGTAATTGAGGTAACCAACCAACAAACTCTGCTTGTGGTTCCTTCAAACGTGATTTGGATGACAAGGTTGGGTTTTTGGTCACAAATGGTCATCCTTTGATCATAACTGAATTCGGATTGGATTTGGTCACAAGGAGTGATCCTGATGAGAGATGGTTGACTTGCATTTTGACTTATTTTGCTGGGAAGGACCTTGACTGGGCATGGAGGGGCCTACATGGTAGCTATTATTTGAGAGAAGGCAATGTTGACACCGCGGAAAATTATGGTTTATTCAATTTCCAGTGGACTCTACCTAAGTATCCAGAATTCCCTCAGAGATTTCAGCTTGCATTAAAGAAGCTTCAAGGTATATATGACACACTACAAACTAGAAGTCATCAATTTTTGATACTGTCAATGTATTTGATTGTGACTCTCTTATAAATTTAATTGTTAATGTGACAATACAAGATTGAATTAATTAATTGTTTAAATAACTTTTATATGAATTAATGATGTTTTTACTGTTTTGCCCCTGCCAGAGGAATAAATTACCAAAATATTCCGTTTCAAAACATATTACAAGACTACCATAGTTTCGGTTGACGTGACAGGCCGGGTTGAGATTTGGCAAACGCGTTGGCAAATTGTGTTCAAAATAGTTTAATTTTTTTTTAAATTTGTTTAAACTAAAATATAAGCAAATATTCATATATGTGTTATGTTAGCACACGATGGACGGCGAAAACGATGGGTTCTCAGGTAAGCTGCAAAAATTCAAAAAATAATCTTACAAAAAGGTCATGCCTCTTTATCGTGCGTGCGGGGGAATCCATCAATTTGAACTTCAAAGGGCCCAAACGGCTTGGCCTCATGCACGTGAGCCCAACTCCTTTCTCAACTCTTTTTACCAATACAACAACTACTAAAGGTATATAAACACTTAAAAGGTTTGTAACTTACCTGAATTCGCCAACGCGTTTGGCAAATCCCAACCCGACGCGCCACGTGGCAAAACAGTAAAAACGTCTGAATTAATTAATTGCTTAAATAACTTTTATTTAATTGTGATTTATAATCAGAAAGTCAGTTCCATGAATGTTGCACAAAACATTTAATTGGTCGGTTGACCGTAACTTTTATCCACTATTCATTTTCTCTCTCTTGATTCTAATTGGTGGTTACTTTACTCATTTTAGCAAGAATTTTGGGGTCATCTAGATTGCTATCCACATCTAATCAAATCATTTTATATCATAAATGCACTCATTGTATATTGACACAATAAAATTTTATTTCTTTAACTAATGTTTATTGATCAATTGATGATTTGATGTTATGCTACTATGCAAACTCAATTTCAATTATAGGACATGCTTTTTAATTTTATTTATATGGTTTACTTTAATTTGTGCAGATCCAAGTTCAAAGGTCCCATATTCCAACATGTTATATCGCCCACAAAGTGGCCTATGTGCGAAACCAGATCAAAATTACAATCAAGTTGAGGTGGGTGATTGTGAGAATGCAAGTGGGTGGAGTCAAGAAGAGGGAAACAAGATCAAATTCAATGGAGACCATTGCTTGATGTCATTTGGTGAAGAAGGTGATCCTGTTGTTGTCACAACCGATTGCTCCAATGATGAACAAACTTCTTGGGGGTTCATATCGTCATCCGGTTTGCATTTGGCTATCGGACCACACGGCAAAGAAAAATGCTTGGAGAAAGACAGCAACTCATCAATTTTGTTGATGAATAATTGCATTTGTGTTGATGAGGATGATCATGGTTGTATGGACAATCCCCAGAACCAGTGGTTTCAATTGGTTCCAACAAATGTCTAATACTTAGAATTTGTGAAATTGTGTGTGTATTTGGAGCAAGATTTTTATTTTGTTGTTAATGATGAAATGAATTTGACTCATGGAAGCTTTTACTTATGAACAAAAAGTAAAAAAATAAATAAATAGATTAACTACTAATAAAAAATGGGATAAGTTAACAAGTTTCCTCAAAGTATTTGTTAAGAGACTTAAAATAAATAAAATAAAATAATTTGATGTTTCTAATGTTTTTAATGTATTAAATACTTCACATTTTTATTTTTTTAATACAAATTTACTTATGAATTTTTTAACGAGTGTCATTGCAAAACGCATAAAAAAAATTATTAACTAAGAAGTACATGCATAATAAATTAACTTGGAAGTTAGTTTAGAATTTATTTTAATTTTTCTCATGAATGCAGGGTTGGATTTTACCCTCAGTAAACCCACTTCGAAAACAAGAGACATGTAAACAACATGCATACAAATTGTTATTTAACATGCGAGTTGTTTTTTCCTTCCTAATAATAACAAGAATTTTTAAAGTTATATATAAATTAATATTCAACACGAATTATATCATTTCTGACAAGTACATATATCATGCCATGCACAGGTAAAAATACTAGGTGGGACTATGAATGGAATAAACTACGTAGATTTTGTATTAGTTACAATAGAACACTAAAAAAAATAGCTTTAGTGACGGTTTAAAATGTGATAGTGGTGATTTTAACCATCACAAATGATTTTTCTAAAGATTCATAAAAGCGACGGAAAATAAGCAACGAAAAGCATTTTGGGTGGTTCTCTACAATCTACTGTATAACTGCTACAAAAATAATTAATTTGTGGTGATTATTTGGAAGAGATTATAACTGCCACAAATCATTTTCGTGGAGGTTAAAACTGCCGTTATGTAAAAGGTATGGCTTTTAGACCCAATTTAATTTTTCTGGCAATTAAACGACCAAGAAATATTAACTCCAAAATAAATACTAACAATTAAATAAAATCACTACGTAAGAAAAAAGTATTCGTTTAGCCGACTCTCAATCATCAAATATATATCAACAAATTCAAAAAATGAATAGAAAAAAAATAAATAGTTAAAAAATATTCCATGAAAAAATAATATTAAGAGCTTAACATCTAAGGGAGTGTTTGACTTATGAGGGTGGTGCATGTTAACTGTATATCAAACTGTAAAATTGTGTTTGCAAATTAAGTTTTAGAGAGAAATAAAATATATTTTTTAAAAGTACTTAATCATGATTTGTTTTTTACATATAAAATCATGACTACCCCGGCCAAAACTTCGACCATGAAATGACTATGCTATTCATTAGTCTTTGATTTGATCCCGTATCTGTATATGCTATGAGAAACGCGTGGAAAAGAAAAAGAAAAAGAAAAACAAATTAAATTAGAAGATAGAAAATCCAAAAATATTTTTAATTAGAATGTTTTTTTAGAAAAAAAATAGAAAACTAATTATCACTTCCCTTTCCCTCCAAAAAGTCCCTCATGTAAAATAGACAATCTATAACGTACCTATTATGCATATATATTTTTTAAAAGAACAAAATGATTTATTACCTTGTGAAGAAAAGTATCAAAAAGAAAAAAAAAGAGAATAAATCGCATGCTTTTGTGCGTATACATTTAATAATATTATGCTCCGGTGATTTTCTGAGATGACACTGTCATCTATTTTATTAATCGGCTAGGAGATGTGATAGAAAATGGAAAGACATGGATTTTACTTTGACCTAATTATTACCTAATTATTATAAATTAAGACTTTTTCCCAAGAATCACAATCCATATTGTAAAATCCATACTATCGTTTGGACCAAATATCAATATATTAATCATGGGAATTAGAAACTCTTCACAATCAACAATAACCATTGCCCTTTCAATCTTTCTTCTACTAGCTCTATCATCATCACCACATTCATCATATTCTTTTCCTCTCACAGCCAGTAATAGATGGATGGTTGATTTAAGCAGCACAAGGCTTCGTGTGAAGCTAAGATGTGCAAATTGGCCATCACACATGAGTGTAATGTTGGCCGAAGGGTTAAACAAACAACCTATACAAAACATTGCGAAGCAAATCACAAAGTGGGGCCTCAATTGCGTGCGTCTCACGTGGGCAACATACATGTTCACCCGTTACTCCAATCAAACAATTCAACAAACTCTTGACCAATTGAAATTGGGTGGGGTCAAAATTGGGATCAAGCACAATAACCCTAGTGTCATAAACATGACTCATCCTCAAGCATATGCCTATGTAGTTGACCAGCTTGGCGCTCATAACATCATGGTTGTGTCTGATAATCATGTTAGTGAGCCAAAGTGGTGCTGTGCTGCCAATGATGGGAATGCATTCTTTGGAGACACAAGTTTTGTTCCTGATGAATGGGCGCAAGGACTCACTTTGGCTGCTCAATTGTTGGAGGGTAAAACTAATGTGAGTGGTATATTTTTCTCTATTTCAAATTGTTATTCGTTTGGAATGATCAAATTTATGAATTGATTTGATTTATAAGTTAATTCTTAATTTCTTATGTTTAAATATATTAAAATATGTTTGGAGCGATTAACATATAAATTGATTTATCAAGTGGTGTGTGCATCAGTCCCTTAACCAATAATTTTGAGCTTGAGCTTTAAGAATGAAAAAAAAAAAAACTTGCGCGAGATTATCATATTGCTACTGCCTATAAGAGCTTATATTTGGGTTGGGTTAGTCGGTTACATGTAATAGAATATGGATGACAATGGTTCAATTGCTACTAAATCCTATTACTTTTGATAGGAGATTTGGAGAACAAGGAAATTAAATCAATCTCATTAGATTTTCCGAAATAAAAGCATTTCTTATTTTTAAAACCCTCAAACACAATTGATATCTATATTAAATCATTTTCAATTTTTTGTTGAGCCCAAACATACTCTTAAAATTTTGTAGAAGAACTATGTGAAAGTAAGAGTTAAATTTTTATTCATTGACAATGTAAAGTTTTTTACACTATCATCTAAACAAATCTTTAAATATGCATGATTTTTGAATGAGTGAGAGAGAAGGTCAACCATTTATGCTAATGTGACAAGATTCGATTAGTTGATTGTGTAAAAAAACTTTACACTGTCAGTAAATAGAAATTAAACTCATAAAAGTAAATGAATTATAATTTTGATATAATTTGGTCATGTATAAATTTTAATCATTGATCATCTCCTATAAAGTGTCTTGTCTTGGTTTAACTTTTGAGAAATTCTTTAGTGGGTACTACTTACCACGTCAACTCTTAAACACTTCATTCACAATTAGACGCATGAACTATATGCCATACTAATTACTATTTATTATATCCATATATAAAATATATAATCATATAAACATAGTAATATTAAAATATAAAATTATTATTTTCAAATTAATTATTGCACATGCATGCTTTAAATAGGAGCATACAACTTATAAACTCATTAGCCATTCCTATAATGTTCTTAAGTTGATTTTGAATTCTCCTTTTTATAGGTTGTAGCAATGAGTTTGAGGAATGAGCTACGTGGTCCACTCCAAAACCTTGATGCTTGGTACACAAATGTAACCAAAGGTGCATTGGCTGTTCACCAAGCAAACAAAGAAGTGTTGGTTATAATCTCAGGCTTGTACAATGACAATGACCTAAGCTTCTTAAGGTCAAAGCCTCTAACCCTAAACTTGGACAACAAGCTTGTCTATGAAGTACACACATACTCAAACTCAGGTGAGAGGAAAGATTGGAGCAACCAAAGCACAAACTATCTTTGTGGTAAGTTGAAGAATGAGTTGGATAACAAGGCAGGGTTTCTCACCACTGGCCCCAATGCTGCTCCTTTGATCATGAGTGAGTTTGGGACCAATTTGATCACAAGGAGTGACCCAGAAATGAGGTGGTTGACTTGTGTTTTGTCTTATCTGGCTGGGGGAGACCTTGATTGGGCTTGGTGGGGCCTACAGGGGAGCTATTATTTGAGAGATGGCCAGGTTGATGCAGGGGAGGCATATGGCCTATACAACTTCGAATGGAATCAACCAAGTTATGATCAATTCACTCAGAAATTTCAGCTAGTTTTAAAGAAGCTTCAAGGTATGGTCTTCAAGCTAATAATGTTTTGATTTTCAATTTATGTTACAAATTATAACTTACACTAAATATTATTTTCAGTCATAGCATTTTGAAATTGAAATCGATTTAGGTTTGAAAATTTGTTTACATCAATAATTCGACTTAAATTTTTACGTCAATTTCATTATATAACCATATGTAAAATCATTAGTATAAGATTAATTAAATTGATGTCAAAATTTAAAGTATTAGAACGGATTACCAATGTCAAAAAAATTTTAAGATTAAACTATTGTCAACTTCAAAATGTTAGGAGTAAGTATTTACTCCTTAACTTATTAGAAAAATGGGGCTTTTATGATATGGTTAATTTCTTTTGTATGTATTGAATTTCAATTTTTTTTCACTTAAACATAAAAAATCTATGCACTAATTTCATAAACGTCTTTATATTGTGATCAAATCATGATGGGAAGTTAATATATTTTGATTGTAAGTGTATAAAATTTAATCTAATAAAAAAAATATTTATTTAATTTTTTCTTCAGAAGTTGAAAAAAAAAAATACACTCTTAATGTTATACTACTACACATTAACTTATTGGAAAATGGGTTTCAGGACATGGTTAATTAATTATACTTTCGTACAGATCCAACTTCAAAGGCGCCTAATTCAAACTTTTTGTATCACCCACAAAGTGGCGAATGTGTAAAATCTGATGAACATCACCAACTTATGTTGAGCACTTGTGATGATGAAGCAAGTGGGTGGAGTCAAGAGGGAGACAAGATCAAATTGAATGGCAACCTTTGTCTGATGGCATTTGGCAATGAAGCTGATCCTGTTGTCCTCTCAACAGATTGCTCCAACAATGAACAAACTAATTGGAAATTCATATCATCATCCGGTTTGCATTTGGCTATGGGATCACAAGGCAATGGATTGTGCTTGGATCAGAAAGTTAGCAACTCATCAATCTTGTTGATAAATAAGTGCATTTGTGTTAATGATGATCAGGGTTGTATGGACAATCCTCAAAGCCAGTGGTTTCAATTGGTTTCAACAAATGTTCAAGATATTAATTACAAGAAGAGAAGTGTTTTTATTGATTGAGGGGATATTAAGGTTGCTCTTTTCTCCTATGGTAGAAATAAAAATGAAAATTAGTGAAAAATGTTGGGGTTAATGTCCATGTGGTGTCCCAATATGGGTTCAAAGGAAAATGTTTTATATTTTAAGAAACGTCGGCGCAACCAATGTGCAACAATTATAAACTGTTTATTTATTATTTTCTTTTATTTTATCTGGTGAAAGACAAAATTATTATTACTTGATCTTGATTCACATTCACATAGTTTCATGTGATAATTAGTCTGAGTTAAATACTTTATCCGTTTTAAAATAATTATTTACCTTTTTTATTTTGGTCTGTTTTAAAATAGTTTTCACTTACTAAATTTAAATATCATTAAATAATTTTTTTATATATTCTTATTAAATAAATTTTCTCTTGTATTTATCTATTATAATAACTCTATCCACCTATTATAAATAAAGACAATTAAGTAAAATACTATTAATTTTTCACTACTTTCCCATTTTTCAATTATTTTCTTAATATCCACGTAAGTAAATAGCATTATTATCGGTGAGTAGCATTATTATTGGGGGTTCAAATAACATTTATCTTTATTAAAAGTATTGATTGCATTAGATCAGGGAATTGAATCAGGGCATCATAATATTGCAAACTTGAACACTGGTAAAATAGTGTCATGTTTGTATTTTAGACAAGATTAGCCGGCATTGGAATAAGTGGAAAAAGATTTATTTTTATTTTTATTATAATATTAAGGAGGAAATGAATTTATTGGAATTTGTTAGATTTTATAATATATATTAATTTATATTAGGTGTACATGTCCTATTAATTTGAATGGACAAGGAACATTTTTGTTTACAAATTTCCAAGCTCAAAACAAATGGGCCGGGTCACTAATAGTTGGAATTCAAGACTGCATGTCAACATGATTCATGAATAATATATTAGCCCATTTTCAAATGCTTCATGAGCATGCTTGACCATTTCTAGCAAAATCTAACATTTTCTAAAAAAATGTTTTCGTACAATCACAAAGCTTTCGTACTCGACATTTTCACAAAGCTTGCACCACAATTCACATATCTTTCATTTCTTGCAGCTTATGCACGTAAACCAGTCTCCTTAATTTCTTGTAAGGTTAGGTCACACATATTCCTATGTAAACACATGAACTCATGTTCACCCAAGGTATTAAAAAACAAGCTGTCCATTCTCTATTTTCTCCCAATGTGGCTTTTATTTTTCTTTTCTTTTCTTTTCAATTTCGTGTCAAAATGTGTTTTATATTTTAATTTACATATAATGGCAGCTTTAGTACCCAATAACACTCTTATTTTGGGCACTAACAATTTAAATTTGATTTATTCTCCAACTTGGTCATCCTCCCTTGTTTTTACCCCAAGAAATTGAGTTAATTATACTTCTTCCACCTCATATGGGTCCATAATATTTACCATTTTCATATATCAATGAAGTATCTGTAATGTGTGCTTAACTTCTCAATTTTACTCTTCACGATAATCGAAAAATGCAGTATAACAGTATTAATAGAATGAATTAATTATATGTTAAAAACTAAGTAATGGTATTTTGATAAACACATTGCACAATCAAATCTTGATTTTGAGTTGGTAATTAATATGTGATGGAGGGAGATTAATTATTTATTGGACACTCAGTAAATGGCATGATATATATTGATATATGTGTGTGTATATATATATAATATCATCTCAGTCAATTTAATTTATTGGGCTTCAATTAAGAACACTAGACCTAATATCAACATTGATTGATTTAAGTAATTTGATAATTTTGGTTAAATAACATTTTAAGTTTGAGTTTCTTGAATAAAACAAATTAGCGTCAGAAAAGTTATACACTCCATAGGAGAGTTGATCATAGTGTGAACTAGATTAGTTAAAGTATAGTAAACTTATATAAGTGGTTTATAAAAAAATAAATGAGCTCTATTTTTCACTAATATATTAATCCACCAGCGTACTTATCATAAGTAATATTTAATCTCTTTTTTTTATAAACGTGTGAGAGCAAGAAGAATTTAAGCTTCACGATACGAAGAATCTCTTTTACCATGCCACTTCATTGTCAAAATCATTTTTACCAATAGCTTTAATATTTTCAGGAGTTGCAATTTATAGACATAATTTTTGAGAATGACCTCCTAAAAGTTTAAACTGATGAAAAAAGACAATTTTAATGGTTTTATATTATATGTCTTTACAATAAAAGTGTTGTTGGTCCTCACATGGATGGACACTAGTTGCAATTTTCACTCTCACTACTGCCAAATCACTAATTAAATGCAACACGTCTTCCTGCACTCATACATGTATAGCACTTATTCTCATGAGATTACAAAATCAGGACCCAATAAAATATACAGCATTCTATTATATATTAATTCTTCGCCACCTTTTTACCTTTGCTTAAAGCACACTGTTTGTTTCCTTACAAACAAACATTTCACACCTAAACCAAATCTTAATTCTATACGTGTCTTGCATGATACAATCGTACAAATTAATTAATTCCATTCATAATAAAAGCTTGTAGGTTATGTGTAAGTCAAATCAACCTCTTCTAAACATCCATGTCGCCAAGCCATATTTTTATTTTGTATTCCCTGCTTGTCAAGTCACGTTTTTTCACTATTTTATTTCAAATGTTTCGATTCTTAGAAGTGAAAGACAATGAAGAAGAAATGGTAAAACTTCAGTAAAACAAAAGGGATACATTTGGAAGGGGGCCGTGGGTAGTTTTGAAATTTGCAACACATGTATACTTGTGTTAGAAAAATTTATCTCTATGCAAAATGAGCGAAGTCATTTTATGTAATAAACTGAAATGAATAAAATTGAAAGAAGATAACTTATGACCAAAGAACAATTTAAGTTATTCAAAGACTTTATTAGTAATAGAAATATCTTTTTTAGTTGTAGTTTTCATAAAGATTCTTAGATATTTAAAGAGGAAAAAAAAATGTTATACTCTCATCTATTTAATTTAAGACTTTAGTATCAAGGAAAAATTAATAAGAAAATTTTGAAATCTTTTTAATGTATTTAATTTATTGAAATTCTAAAATTATTATCTTTTTAATGAAAAACTTTTCTTTTTTCAATTTTTAACAAGTAAGAAAATTTTGGAATCTTTTTAATGTCTTTAATCTATTGAAATTCTAAAATTATTATTTTTTTAATGAAAAACTTTTCTTTTTAAATTTTTTAACAAGTATTGTTAGGATACTTGTTAATAAAATCTTAAATATAATGGATCATCGATTATTATCTCTCGTTGTAACCTCTACGGTGATGTGGGGTTGGATACCACACATGGCTATCAAAAAAATTGTGTAACTACATGTTTAATACAATTGCTTCAGTGTTGAATACTTAATGGAATAGATTATACTAACTTTTCCTTACTCTGAGATCATCTAAAAAAAAATTCGTTGCTTTCATGGCTAAATACACATCTATAATTATGTTAGAGTTTAAGATGCTTCTAATAACATTGGTCCAATCTCACATGCACAAGATTCGTCTTAATATATTGGACTAAAGGCCCAAACCCTTCGAAGTCACTCAAGCATCAATTACAGATTTATGTAACCATTGAACATGTAAACCCCTAGTCTTCATGAGATATCATGAGCATATTTAATCACATAATTAGTTTTATGATGATCTTGAATACAGTTATAGAAGAGCCTACAAATAGAATACAAATCACTCACTCATAGTATATAAGCATGAATCACATTCATGCCCGGGTATATTCTAATATATTATTACCTCATATTATTCGCATACTGACTTAAGGGTCGAAATAATTTTTGCAAGTACTAACTCCGTCAAATCAAGAACATTNTTATTTTTTAATGAAAAACTTTTGTTTTTAAATTTTTTAACAAGTATTGTTAGGACACTTGTTAATAAAATCTTAAATATAATGGATAATCGATTATTATCTCTCGTTGTAACCTCTACGGTGATGTGGGGTTGGATACCACACATGGCTATCAAAAAAAAAAAAAATGCGCAACTACATTTTTAATACAATTGCTTCAGTGTTGGAAATTTAATGGAATAGAGTATACTAATTTTTCCTTACTCTGAGATCATCTAAAAAAAATTCGTTGCTTTCCCGGGTAAATACACATCTATAATTATGTTAGAGTTTAAGATGCTTCTAACAAGTTTGAGATAATGAAACATCCCTAACTAACTCTTTACGCTTAAGTCGTACGCAATGTTCACTAGGTTGTTTGTTACTTGGTGGGAATATTTATAGCCCGTTATTATCTTTCAAAATACTTACGTATGAAAATATGGACCGATTTTAAACTTTTTCTTTGCATAAATTATTCCATAAGATATGAGCCGTGCGTGGGAAGAACAATTATTACAAGCGATAGAGCCCTTAGGCTTAACGGTTAGCAGTCTATTATCAACCACCGGTGAATAAACATTTATGCGGTCCACCATATACAAGAAGTCATATAGTTACTACAATAAATAATATACATTTATCAAATTCATCAAAATATACTACATGTCTTCAAAATCTAAGGGCTAACTGGAACACCTCTCAATTAGCCCTGGGCAAAACTCCTGCTTAAGCTAGTCTCTTGTGGTTCACCTTACGTCACGACCCTTCACAGCTCCTCGTGTGGCTCGGCAGCGTCCTCGTAGTAAGTGTTATCATAAGTCCCTGGAGTCATAAACCAGTGGGGGTGAGAACGGTGTGTTCTCAGTGGGAAAACCTTAGCACTGGGGTCTCGCATTTTCTTCGGTTATACTCCAGGCCGCTCAGGAGATCTCTAGGTATACATTCATACTACAATCCCTACTGATTATTATTAGCCATACTGGTCCTAAGCAGCTTTATCTACGTTACTAGGTGATTGGGGGATCTAATATTGCTTACCTAATTATAAGTTCTCGGCTTATACATAAGCACATACTTACGTACTTATACATACATACTTAGATACTTATATATAGGCATCTCATAGATATATCATGCATGAGGGGGATCGGGAGTTCTCTTACGCGCCTTGTGGCTGCGTCATTCTTGGTATATAGTCCTTCCACCTTTGTAGTCGTGGCCGAAGACTACAACCTACTTGCGTTCCTTATCGTTGACGACCCGACAACGCTATAACCGGTGTGGTAGCTAGCCATGTAAAGCTCATAGGAGGAAGATATCGAGCAATTATAGGCACTACCACCCAACTGGGGGGATGATGAGGGATCGAACCTGTGACTCGATCAGGTGTAGACTCGTGGGTCGGCCCTGTGACTTGACCTTGTGTTACTTCGTTCATTTTATTTCATGAGCCCATGATTAAGTCAGGTTTGTGCCTGTATTCAACGTGCTAAGGCCTATGCCTTAAGGGTCAGGCCTGTGCCTATGTTTGTAAAATCAGGCATGTGCCTGTGGTATCGTAGTCAGGCATGTGCCTACGTTCATAACCAATCCATCTTGTTGAACTGGTGAGGGGCTTGTCCGTTGGATGTGCCAAGAGAGGGGGTGATCCTAATTATATAGCTATGTACTGGTCTTCAAGGNCACAAAATGCTTAAGCGCCCCCTTTGATGCTCAGTGTTTTGGGCCACCTCTGGTGTGTAAATTGGTGCATTTTCATCTATTTTTAGATTAACAACTATAAATAGAACACTAACATGTGCCCCATGCGTGATTTTCTCACTTTTTGGCAAGTTTGGAAAGGGAAAGAAACCTTAGGAGAGTGAAATTTGAAGATAGAGAATAAGGGAGAGATTCAAGGCCTCCAACCATCTTCCAATCTCTCTTATGTATCTCTCTTCTCTCATTTGTATGTATCTTTCATTCATTTTCATTGTAACTATGAGTAGCAATACTTAGTGTTAGGGCTTGATATAGTCTAACACTTTCTATTAGTCTATCAAGAACATCACCATTGTCACCATCGTGCTCGTCGTAACATCTTCTTGTTTGTTTGTTTATGCAATTGGTTCTATGTTTATTCCTTTTGAGTGTTTGGTGTTGTATGCCTAGTAGGTTTTTGAGAAAATGTCTATAGGGTGAGTGACACACACTAAAACATCATTAATTTCAGTGCGCGATCAAATAATAATTTATAAAGCTAAATTAAATCCAAAAATGTAGTAAAGGGGCTAACCTATGTCGTATCTAAGGAAACAATTTTCAAGCCAATTATAATGATAATAACAATTAAAGGGGAGTTGATTTAATGAATTTGAATTAATAGGAAATCAAACAAAAGTGAATAACAATGATAAAAGCAATATCCTGCATATGACGTTTCTAGATTTAAGGATTTTTTGTGATCAATTCCTAAATTAATTATTCATAAAGGGGATGTTGTTGTTAGTTGAAATCTCTAACACGCAATTCACTTAAGAGACTACAATCATCAATCCCCCAACCATCAATTGCACAAACTAATTAGATCAAATTAGTTCCCCCCAAAAGTTCTCAAATCCTAAATCAATAAATCCTACAATCGTCAAGATCTANCCATAATTTAATTAATTACCCAAAGGATAATTACATAGGAGATGCTGAGTCAATTCCACGTGCTTGAGGCCTGGTTTTCCATTTCTGATCATGTTTGATCGCGTTTGATCGTTAATCGCTTGTGTACGGATATTCTGAATACATAATTGCGATCTACTAATTTTCCTAGTCAGGAGGGTATGTCAGGTTAAGGAATTCTAGAGTTTATTTCCGTAAGAGTATATTTTACGGATCCCTTTGGTACCTGACAAAATTTCGGTATTGAGCAAAAATTGGCACAGATCTCGCGACATTCTGCAGGATCACAAAACAATTATTTTGACTAGTGTTTTTGAGAAATAAATTTTATAAATAATTTTTTCAGTCGAAATAATCGTCTCTAATATATTTTTAATTAGGCGGAATTACGAATTATGCGAAATCTTTATAAGGAAAAAATCAGGATGTTACAGATAACATTGGTCCAATCTCACATGCATAAAATTCGTCTCAATATATTGGACTAAAGGCCCAGACCCTTCGAAGTCACTCAAGCATCAAATACACATTTATGTAACCATTGAACATGTAAACCCCTAGTCTTCATTAGATATCATGAGCACATTTAATCACATAATTAGTTTCATGATGATCTTGACCACGGTTATAGAAGAGCCTACAGATAGAATACAAATCACTCACTCATAGTATATAAGCATGAATCACTTTCATGCTCCGGTATATTCTAATCTATTATTACCTCATATTATTCACATACTGACTTGAGGGTCAAAGTAGTTTTTGCAGATACTAACTTCGTCAAATCAAGAACATTATCATTGTCACCATTGTGCTCATCCACCTTAGTAACTTTCAGACTCATACTAAGGTCAAAGTCACAAGTTGTACCTCGGTAAATCCAAATTACTCGTACCAAATTATATATAATATGTTTACTTTATTTTGTCAATACGATTAATATGAAGCCTATAATATTCAACATGTGAAATGATGATTCATCCACTAAACTAAATGAAAGCTAGTCATAGCAACAAATTTAATATAACTAGATCTATTAATTCACATAACACAATAATATTGAAATTTGCCAAATGTATGAATTACAAAAATACCAAATTTTAATTAAAAAAATAAAAGAAAATACTAAAATTCATGGTAAGTGGAACAAATGATTGGAGTAGTGAAGAGTTCCGATTCCTTAACCACTGATCCAAAATTCAAGCCTAGAAATGGAATAGTTTGTCTCGGAAGTGACTACCTCCTGGCGAATACCTTTGGTTAAAAGACAAAATAATAATAATAATAATAATAATAATAATAATAATAATAATAATAATAATAATAATAATAATAATAATAATAATAATTTTACACTTTTTCAATGTAAGAAATATAAATTTAGTGTTTTTTTTATAGTAATAACTCTTCTAGTCAAATTATATAATTTTTTATAAATAACATTATCAATAAATAATAAAAATAATGGTAACTCTCCCATGAGAATTATCTTCGTTTGGGTTATACATATAGTTTAGGAACCCCATTGCATTTTCATATAGTTTTGTTTTCATTTTAGTTCACTTTAGGATGTAGTTTCAATTAGGTAGTTTTAGGATAACATCATGCATTTTAGGCATTTTTAGGAGTGTGCTCACTAATTTCAGGTATAAGGACATCAAGGAGAAAACATGGCAAAAAGGACTATGCTGAACTATCTTCACTCTAGCTTTGATATTGGATTTATGCCTTAATAATGGAAGAATTTCGATTTAAAGCAAACTACAAAGTTGTAGATCTATCTCTTTTCTTTAAGTGGAGATTTGAATCACCTCAATCGGATATCGATAGCAAAAGCTATGAAGTTTTACCAAAACAATTTCTTACCTCATAGCAAAAACGCTCCAGCGCAAATAAAAATGCTCAAGCATTTTTGCATCTGAAAAAAAAATTCTCAAAGTTCACAAAATGCTTAAGCGTCCCCTTTAATGCTCAGTGTTTTGAGCCACCTCTGGTGCATTTTTATCTATTTTTAGATTAACAACTATAAATAGAACACCAACACGTGCCCCATGCATGATTTTCTCACTTTTTGGCAAGTTTGGAAAGGGAAAGAAACCTTAGGAGAGTGAAATTTGAAGATACAAGGGAAAGATTCAAGGCCTCCAATCATCTTCTAATCTCTCTTATGATCCCTCTTCTCTCAATTTTTATGTATCTTTCATTCATTTTCATTGTAACTATGAGTAGCAATACTTAGTGCTAGGGCTTGATGTAGTCTAACACTTTCTATTAGTCTATCAAGAACATCACCATTGTCACCAGCGTGCTCGTCCTAACATCTTGTTTGTTTGTTTATGCAATTGGTTCTATGTTTAATCCTTTTGAGTGTTTGGTGTTCTATGCCTAGTAGGTGTTTGAGAAAATGTCTATTAGGGTGAGTGACACACACTAAAACATCATTAATTTTAGTGCGCGATCAAATAATAATTTATAAAGCTAAAAATTAACCCCAAAAATGTAGTAAAGGGGGGCTAACCTAGGTCGTCGCTAAGGAAACAATTTTCAAGCCAATTATAATGATAATAACAATTAAAGGGGGGTTGATTTGACGAATTTGAATTAATAGGAAAGCAAACAAAAGTGAATAACAATGATAAAAGCAATATCCTGCATATGGCGTTTCTAGATTCAAGGATTTATTGTCATCGATTCCTAAATTAATTATTCATAAAAGGGGTGTTATTGTTAGTTGAAATCTCTAACAAACACACAATTCACTTAAGAGATTACAATCGTCAATCCCCAAGCATCAATTGCACAACCTAATTAGATCAAATTAGTTCCCCCCAAAAGTTTTCAAATCCTAAATCAATAAATCCTTCAATCGTCAAGATCTATCAACCTAGAATTAACCATAACCAATCACATGCAATCGCTATATTACTAATTAGGGGTGGAAAAATTCATGATTAAACATTAAGCGCAAGAATCTCCAATTAAATCCTAATCTAGAGTTATCGCATGCAAGATATTAAAGAAACTACACCATCATGGGTGGAGTATAAAAATGCAAAAGAAATAGATGAAAGAAGGAAGAAGTATAGATCTGAAAATAAATGTGAAACCTGAATTAAATAATAAGAAGGGTGAGTTGAATCACGAAGAAACTCGTACGCGATCACTAGAGCTCCAACAATATTTGAATGATCGAAAACTAACAAAGTATCACTAACATAAATCCTAAGATGCTGGAAAAATCAAGGAAAAACTATAGAAACCTAATCCTAAGAGCAGCTGGGGGCTGATATGAGAGGTTCTTTCAATTGTGTTCACCATATGTCTATTTATAACCTTTCGAGATCACAAAATAGGGTTTTGGGCCTCTGCGATCGTGTCTTGCATGAGTTGCATTGTGTCTCGTGCGAAACACCCTTACTGAGCCATATTTCTCATTCTCTGTTTGCAATGTCTGGCGTGAGATGAGTTAGTGTCTCAGGCGAGACGCCTTCCAGAATCCAAAATCCTTGCTTTCTGTGTGTTATATATGTATTGCACGAGATGAAGTCATGTCTCGTGCAAGATGTCTTCTAGAATCTCAATTTGGCTCTTTTCTTACGTTCCTTGCTCCTTTTGCTCCCCTTATTACACTAACACTCAATTACCTGCGATTTTAACAACTTAAACACAAGATGTTAAACACATAGGTTACTTGAGACAATTACAAATCATTTAAAAAAAGGTGCTTAAGCTATAGTTTTCTCAATTATGCTTATAAAAGGATAATTATGTGAATCCTATCAAATAGCCATCAAAATCACACAATTCTAGGCTACAATGCTCAATTATGGAGTCTAGAAATGTCGGATAAAATCCCTCTATCAGTGAGTTTAAGGTTCCAATTGCTATGAGTTAGGATGATGCTAGAGATAGATTTTTTGACTAGTATGATCGTAATTGAAGTTTATTAAGCGCTAAAGAAAATCATTAGAGTAGGTAATTGCGAGAGATCGAGTTATCACTCTAATTGGTTAGAATCCACTTTTGCTCAAGAGAGATTAGTGTTTGCATGAGGAACTTTGATTGATAAACAAACATTTAGGACTAACATATAGTTAACTGAGATCGGGAGACAGTGAACAAAAAAGACATATTAGAGAGCTTTATGGAGAATGAAAAAAGAGAGTTTTTATAAAAAGTAAAGAACCTAAGCTCTGAGGCAGCAGAAACAGAAAAATGGCTCACGGAGGGTGTCATGACTTTGATACCATGTGGGATTTCATGATTAATCAGAGATAATAAACAAAAAAATAACCAAAGAAAATATTATTGTATTATTGAATTAGTGTATTGAATACAATAAAGTTAGACCTATTTATAGGCTTAAAAAAATAAATCTACATAATGACAAAATTAGGGTAATATCAAATTAAATTGGAACTAAATTAATCTAGGATTTAATATTATTCTTAACAAACGAAATGTGCACCAAATAATGTTTAAAATTATTAGCTTTAATATTTAAAATAACATTATTATTATTATTATTATTATCATTATCTACATATGTAAGATTAGCTCTAAAATTTTCCCACTCTAAGAAGTTGACGTTGCGTATGTATTAATTGCCCTGCCTTTAGGTTGATCATTGCTTCTAGCTATATGCTTTCAAATGGACAAAATGTCTCTAATACTAACAATAGAGGCTTTCAGTATGAAAAACCTGTAAAGTTTCGCTTCTTTTCATTCGTCTTTTCTATATTATTTGCAATCAATGCTTGGTCCCTATTTTTTTGCTTTCTCTTTTTAGTAAAAAAAAAATGAATACGACTCCCCAAGTCTCCAATTCCGTCATTCATATATGTGATACGAATTAATTAGAGCGTGAAATGAAATCGTTGAAATTTATTATAGTGATCTATAATGGGTCGTATATGCTTGCATGTTCAGGCGAAGACAAACATAATGGACAACACGTAAAATAGGGTCAGCTTTCGATCTTAAAGTTTTGGTGGTTAATAGTTGGCTAACAATTAATAGAGATGTGACCGCTATCCGCACCAAAACCAAACGACATCGTTGTGGCCTTAGGGGTCGAAGAGTATGAAATGGTTCATTACTGACCTCCAAGAAGCTGGACCGTCATTCTTTCTAGATTAGTTTAGTGGGGTGACTAAGAGTGAGAAGAGTGATATTTAGTGAGAGAAAGTGTCTTAATTTTTTTTTAGGTTGTCTGCCCGGTATCTAAGGCTTAGCCTTGACTAATCCGGGTTGACCTGGGTCGCGCACCTAGGTATGGTGGGTGAGTCTCCCAGCGAGAATAATTGCGTACACAAGGTCTCGAACTCGGGTCTTTGCTTAAGCGATACCAAGTCGCTTACCACTTAGACTAACCCCCGTTAGTAGAGAAAGTGTCTTAATGGTGTTACAAAATGTGATACTTTAGTTTGGCTAACGGCTAAATTCAATAAAGAGATACTAACTTGATTTGGAAATGGATTTTTTTAAAGTGAAAATTTTGTCATGTGAGATTATAAGTGATTTCACATCATCAATATTTTTTTATCAATCATTAATAGTAAATGGTTGATAAAAAACAATATAAAAGTAAGTCTTAATAAGAAAAATATGTAAGCGATGTTTGATAAATATATTATCAAGTTGCTATTTATATGTAAAATAACTATAACAAGCATTGACATTAATAAGAGTAATAATAACAATTAAAATTCAAGTTTATATATTACTTTTTTAACTTTTAGAGAACATATGTTAACTCTGAACAATTAATTATGAGATCTCTTAAGAGTGCCTATAACTTTTAAAAGTCAAAAGTAAAAACACTTATTTTTTTGTTAATTAAATATAAGAAATTGACTTATACTTTTTAAAACATAGATACACCATCTTGAAAAGCTTTAAGAAAGCTTAAATTAACTAATGTGAGTGCTAACTAGTAAAATTGAATCAATATAATAGTCTAAACAGTGACATGAATTGATATCATTCAATTAAGGAACGTACCATATCAAACTCAATAAGAGCAAACCAAGCAAAAGAGACTTTAAGAAAAGTTGAATAAAGGACAATAAGAAAAGTTGAATAAAAAAGAATTATGTAAGGCTAAGGCTTAAACCTTAGTGGATAGAAAATACACATTGATGAGTTTCTACAGGATTTGATGTACATGGTGAGCGCTTACAGTTGAAAGAAGAGAAAAGAACAGTGATTCTAGTTTTTCACATTTTAATATCATCACCTTCACCAATAAAAAAAAAGGGGTTATAATTTGTCATTTGATCTCGTTTAGAGTAAGAATAAGTATTGTGGGAAATGAAAGATAAGAAAAGTGAGTCTAGAACTTCTTTCAATTACTTCTTTTTTGTAAATTTAGTGTGGGGGTGAAACTTAATAAAATATGAGGGGAAAATANTATATATATATATGCCAATATAATTAATAGAAGTTTTCAAAATGTTGGTCCACCCTTTATTACTTGCACCCGTCCCAGTGAATACAAACACAATGGTGGTTAATAGTAGTTGGCTAGCAATTATTACAGAGCTGACCGCCACCATCGGAGGGTAGTGATTGGTGAACCTAATTCGTATAGCGTGTTTCAACTCTACAAAATCGATGAACTTGTGAAAATCTAGTATCTTTATACCACTGAAATATGATTAATTAGTCCTAACAGAAGTACCAGAATTTAAATCTAGGGAATCCGTTTAAGGAGCGTTTTATCTAACCTTGATCTAAAAATGACTCGGCCAAATTCTTAAGCAAAAAAAATAAAAGAATAAACCTTTAAATTTGTCTTCAGAATTGTAAGCATTGGTCAATTTTGTCCATCAATTATGAATAATGATATTAATTTTTGAAATTGTTAAAAGTTAATCAAGTTAGACATTCGACATCTTTTAAATTAGTCCTTTCTATAAATTAACTTGACCAACTTTTAATAACTTAAAAGATTAAGAATGAATTTAAAAGTTTACTTAAAAAAAGAAAAAAGAAAGTATTATTTGACTTCTATAAAATATAGGGTTAATTAAGTTTTAAATCCCTATAATATGAAAAAGTTTGGTTTTAGTCCCTCATGACAAGTTTTAGTCCCTGTAAAATGTGAAAAATTGATTTTGGTCCCTGTGGACGGTTGGTGATGGATGGTGATGACGTGCCAGTTAACCCATCATTAGGGACCATTTCTACATCACCGTCCATCACCAACCGTCTACAGAGACTAAAATCAAATTTTCACATTTAACAGGGACTAAAACTTGTCATGAGGGACTAAAACCAAACTTTTTCATATTACAGGGACTAAAAACTTAATTAACCCTAAAATATATATTACTTTTTAGAGTTTCCGACGGTTGTCTTCAAAATACTGAATTACTACTTGTATTTGATCAAATTTACACGTAATTGGCTATTTAAGGATTAAAAAAAAAAAGCGATGATCATTGTTGTAAACATAGTTATTAAAATCGCGATTTAACTCATAAAATCGTATGATTTTACGAGTTTAGGTTGTAAAATCGAGTTAAATCGGCTGTAAACTCTTTTCTGGGTAAAATCGGGTGAACTCGGGTAAAATCGGTCAAACTCGTATAAAATCGCAATTTCAGTCACGAGTTTACGAGTTCATGGGGGGACAAAACTGCAAAACGACGCCGTTTTGTGCTTCTGATGGGTTGCTGTCATATGACGCCGCTTTGTTCGCTCGAATATTAGGTTAGGGCTATTGCGAGCTGTCGACCATCGTCCTCCTCCATTCGCCCATTCTCCCTCACTGCTGCTGCTTCGTGCCTTTCACCATGTTCTGCTCCTGCTTCATGTCATGCCAACCTCTTTCTTTTATCATTCACTGCGCCCCCCTCTGCTTCGTGCCCTCACCGCACCGGCGCCGTTCACCCTGCTGCTTTTGCACTCACCGGCGGCGTCTCCATTCCTTCAACACTCCATCGCCGCGCCATGCCAGGTATGAAACTCTGAAACGGTGAAACCTGTTCTGTTTCTGCTGTTACAATTTTTCTGCTATAATTGTAAATTTGTAATTGTAATTGTAATAAATTGCAATTGTAATTTATAATTGTAAATTGTAATTGTTTTTCTGCAATTGCAATTGTAAAGCTGTAATTGTAAATTGTAATTTATAATTTGCAATTGTTTTTCTGCTGTTCATAGACAATTTTTCTCATTTTTCACCTATAGTTAGATTGAATTTTTCTGCTGTTCATAGACAATTGTTTCATTGAAGTTGTTGGTTAATTGGTTTGGTGATGTGTAATGTGTTCTTAATTTGTTTCATTGAAGTTGTTGGTTAATTGGTTTGGTTGTGAATCTTGTGATGTGTAATGTGTTCTTAATTTGTTTCATTGAAGGTGTTGGTTAATTGGTTTGGTTGTGATGTGTAATAATTTGTTCTTAATTTGTTTCATTGAAGTTGTTGGTTAATTGGTTTGGTTGTGAATCTTGTGATGTGTAATGTGTTCTTAATTTGTTTCATTGAAGTTGTTAGTTAATTGGTTTGGTTGTGATGTGTAATGTGTTCTTAATTTGTTTCTCTCCAAATTGTTGTTGAATTATGGAATAGATAAGGGATATATTTGAAAGTTTGAAGTTTGTATTGGAAGTTTGAAGTTTGAACTATATTGTATGTTAGTACTTTATATTTTCTTTCTTTATTGTTGTGAACTTGGAATGAGTATTATGTATGGATTCAACTTAGAACTTACATATTTCATATTTATTTGTGTTTTGTATGAAGTTAAAAATATTTATGAATTTCAAGTTTTATTAAATATATTTTTGTAGCATAATAATTTTTAAAATATTTTTTTAATATTTTTTTAATAATAGGTAAACTCGTACGAGTTTACGATCCGAGTTTACGATCAGAGTTTACGGAGGCTCCATGAATTTACTTAAACTCGCGAGTTTGATAACCATGGTTGTAAATACTGCACACGTCCAAAGACAAATATATTAAGTAATACAAAAATAAATATATAAAAATGTGATTTGATTTATAGGTTAAGTTCACGGAAAAATTCAACAACCAAATACTTTTTATTTATATATTTAACAGAGAATATTAAGATGATCACACCCTACTCAATAATGTATACATTCAACGCTCAAAAAATATTACAAATTAAGTAACATTTGACAGATTAATTTGAATTAGTTCTTCTCAATGTATTCTGCGAGTGTTCTTCACTTGTGTCTCTACACTGCTAGCACCAACTT
>QANU01028174.1:0-33092 GCA_003254905.1 Nissolia schottii | reverse complement strand
TCCGCTGAGCGGTTCCTTCGTGCTAGCCGCTGAGCGACTTGTTGTCACCGCTGAGCGGCGACGCATCTGCCTTTGCTTTTCTGCTTCTTTTGTCCCCTTTGCTCTTTGTTTCCTTTCTCTGTGAGATTTCTCTTTGATCATTATCTTGCATCCATCTTTAGAATATTTATAAATCCTACAAAAGTGGGGAATTTAATCAGATAATTCGTCAAACTTAAGCAAACAGGTGCCTTTTCAATAGTTGAAATCGCGTACTTTTGGCACCTAACAATAGGATAGCCTCAGCTGATGTTCGAAGGTTGTCCATGTTAAATGTAGAGTGAGGATTAATAGACCAAAGATGTTGTTGTTCCGCAATGTCAGCCTAACAAGTTGAAATACCAATAATTGTCATCAATAATACAAAACATTTTTTAAAAAAAAAAATTAGTGATATAGAATTTACCACAACTCCTAGAGTTGCTGAAGTGAGACTGATCCAACGTCAAGTTACTTTTTTATACCATTGCATGTATTCTGAACTTGCAGTAAGAGACATAGGTAATGGTCTCTGGCTAACAAATCGCACCCAACAATCATCCCAAAAGGCAATATATTGCCTATGCACATCTGGCCAATATTGGTCTATCTTTCTGGCTATGGTGATGTTATACAAATGATCTGGCTGATGTAGCCTCCCTGGTATAGGTTGATCCATACCAAACTAACGCAAAACTCTATCATTTTGGTGCCACTCAACGATGAAAAAGTATATCAAAGGGACCACTGCTTGCCTTATGTCTTCTCCTGCCATGCAAAAGTCAGGAAGTTTTGCCAATATTTCTTCAGTTTATGGCGGCCATATAATCTAAGAAAAAGTGAACAAAGTTAGTAAAAACATGCAAATCCAAAGTAGAATAATAAAAATACAAATATTTATATAATTACCTCATTTTTCTTCAAGTTATCGAAAAAATGATGATAATACTGAAGAAAGTGCGATGGAGAATATGATAAAACTTTATGGTTGTGCCACCTAATTCAAATTTAAAAGTAAAACACATTAGTAAATCATAAAATGCATATTGATTGTGCAATTCAAAAAGAATACACAAACAAATAAATAATTCTTACTTAAATCCCAATGGACGAAAATGTGCACGATTATAGTGATGCCAAGTTGCTTCGTCAACGGGGTCAGCAAGTGCAGGGCCAAAACAAGAAAATCTATGCCAAACCCAATACTGGAGAATAGTGCAAGGGCTTCCAATTTCACGGTGATCATAATCAGTAGCCTTGCAAAGCTCCCTATACATAAAAGCTAAGGCTGCAGATCCCCAACTATATGTTCCAGCATTTGCGAAGTCCTAAAAATGGGAGTAACGTAGAATGCACCCGTGACCCGAATGGTCTGGAAACAATGTGCCTCCAATAAAATAAAGCAAGTATGCTCGTGCATATTACTGGACCAAAACATCATCAACATTGTCATTAGGATCATTATTAATTAAATCAGCTGACAACTGAATATGTAATCCAGAATACCCACTCTGCACTGGTGGATGCGCATCTAGTAATTCTTCACATTGATCCACCAAGTGATGATCATGAGTTCAGCCAATCACAGCGTGACCATCAATAGGAAGTCCGAAAATAATACTAATGTCCTCCAACGTCATGGTGCACTTCCTAGTAGGCATATGAAATGCATGTGTTTCAGGATGCCATTTCTCTACCAATGTTGTGATCAAATGGTGACCAATAATGCAACACCCAATATGAACAACCCCTACAAAGCCAGCCTGCTCTAAGTATGAAATGATACAACAATGCAATCTAGAGGGTCTCGATGTTTTTCTAAGTGTTTCCCAGCGTGTACACGCCTAACAAGTAATATCTTATCACTAGCCTCATTCCAAATATGTTGTGACACATGGTGAGAGCTTTCCTTTTCAATGTTAGGCAACAATGTTCATAGAAAGCATCAGTATGTTGTTGATGTTTACACAAGTATGTGGTCCATTATATTGAGAAAATTTCCATTTACTACACTTCTTACTGTTAATAGCCCTAACTCTCCAATTACAAGAAGCCCCAAATTGAGAACACTTAGCAGTTAGCCTTTGTGTATTAGACAATTCAACATTATAATATTGATGTCTTCTGATTGAATAATGATCTAAAGCTGACTTCACAACATCTTTTGTTGGAAATTGCAATCCAACAAACAATTTTTCTTGTCAACTCATATACTCAACAAATACAGTGGTCCCACCATTAGCTAATGTATCCCAATTAATTTCTGAAAATTGAGGACAACGAGACTTATATGCATTTTCAGGAATAACATTAGCTGGATGGACATTATTAGCGAAAACACCAATTGGAAGGTCATTGTTAAGAACGAAGCGAATTGGAGAAACTTGATGCACATTAACAAATTCATTAACCTTATCTTCTGAATCCATACTTAAATCATCATCATCATTAGTAGCAACAACAGGTAAATACTTTTCGTCATCACTTGTATCAGATAACACTTCTCTCATTAGTGTATTTTCACATTGAGATAAGTTCATACAAACAACAGGTTGAGTTATATTGGCTGAAAATGTAAATGGAGAATGAAAGTTGGAGGATTTTGAGATAGGGTCACATCTTCTTGAAATACGGGAGCAAAATGTGTCACTGATGATTGAGTGTTGATAGGGTTTGAAGGACCACTCTCAATATTCACATGAGTCTCTCCCTCTCTTCTTTCTACCTCGACAAACACCTCCTTAGAAGCTAAATTTGGATTTTGCTCAAAAGCATCTATCATGCATGTAACATCTTCATCATCAAACATATCAAAATCAATAGATTTCAACACATCACCCGACCCTTGTAGTAGTCGAAAAAGAATTCTTGATACAAATTGATTCTATTGTAACCTTAATTTCAAACAATTTTTTTTCTTCAAATCATCTAAATGCATACCCCTCTTAATCATCATAGATGTCTGATTAAGACCATCATACATAAATCCATGTTCACCTTCATACATTCTCCCATTAGAATAAATGAGCACAATAAGAGATTTCTTCATTTTCTAATTTTGGATAAAACAAATTCTATATCAAACATACAATTAACGCCAATACAAAAATATATTAAAACATTTAAAATTCACACCAATAGAAATACTAAATAGCATATTAATTAGCTAGTCACAAATTCAATACTATACTACTATATGCACCAATCTATCATAAATTGCTTAGTAAACTACAACATTTATATAGTCAATTTAAAGATTACATTTAAAGAAATTTATGTAATTCACACTTACTAGCTAAACTATAAATTTAGAAAAAAATAATAATAGCATTATAATAAATTAAAACTTGCAAGGCTGTCGTAGAAATTGAATAAGCTACTCCTAGCCTTTGACAACCCAAGAGTGAAGAGAGAATTTGGATTCTAGAGAGAGGATGAATTTGTAGAGAGAGAAGTGAATTTTGGAAAATGAGAATGGGTGAAGTGGTTTGGGGTGATGGGGTTGGTTTATTAGGCCTGGATGCAAATTCGCCAAACCAGCGGTTGGTAAATTTGTGTTGAATTCGCCAAACCGGTTGACAAATATGTTGGTGATGTGGCTTCCAAGTTGGCAATTTTCACTGTGATTCGCCTAGCAGATTGATAATTTCCACTGTGATTTGCCTACCTCATTGGCGAATTTGGCCTTGATTCGCCTAGCGGATTGATGAATATGACGTGGCTTCGTCACGTGACCACGGATGTCATGCTAGCTAAAACAAGTGTATTCTTGTAATATGTTTTGAAATAAAAACATTTTCGTAACATGTTTTATTAAGAGGAACAATATAGTAAAAAACTTCCATAAAAAATACCAATACCATCACAATTATTATTTGTGATATTATTGTATTTTAAAAGACTAAAACTTCAAGATGTATAAATATTATTTTTTTGGTCAAAATATATAATAGAACATTACAAATAATAAATGCTTAGTATTATTATACTTAACTTTGAAATACATAGAGTACAATAGTTTTAAGAAATGAACATATTTTCAAGAGTCGATTTATTATTCAAAATGTGGTTGTCCTTAAGTATAAAGATGATGACTTATTTATAAGTTGAAAATAAAATAAAGATAATTATAATAAACTTAACAAATAAAATAGATACACTTAAATCAATTTAAAATATTTTAACAAATAAACCTAAATTAATTTAAACTAAGATAAGATATAATAATATCTAAATATATTTTAAATAACCAAACCAATCAACAAAACAAAATTTCATCAATCAAATCCAGATCCATCAAGTAAACTCAGATCTTCAAGCACGCAACATGAGCAACAAGTTTAAAGTTTTAGATGATTTGTAAATAAAGAATGGAAGTAGTGGAAGAGAATATGTTTGACAAGAAAGAAAAATTTTCAAGTATGAAGGGTTGAGGTAGAGGCGAACATGGAGGCAGTTTGTTGACGAAGAAGCGAAGGCGGTTGTAGATACTGAGGTTGACTGACGCAATGGCGATAGCAGAGTTAGAGGTGAAGTCAAAAGTCGGCAGGAGGAGGAAGGGAAGGGATTGTAGAAGAAAATGTTGGTGGTGGTGATGTGGGGGTCTGAGGGTGCGGCGGCGGCGACTATACAACCGGAGGGGTATACTGAGCAGCTCCCCAGCAACAATGGAGTAGGTTGGAGAGAAAGGGTCTAGAGCGAGGAGAGAAATAGAGAGAAGAAGTGTAAGATATAATAATAATAATAATAATAAAAAGAGATGGTTTCTTTCTTACTATCCTATCTTACTTAATTTATCAATATTTAATAATTTTTATAAATTTTTTAAATTTTGTTATTATTTTATGTTTTAATATGACATATGGATGAAATATATGATTTAATGTGATAAATTAATAGTTTTCAATATAATATTTATAAAGAGATGCATCGTAAGTTAAAATGATCCATAAATATTTAAAATTTTTAAATCTTACATTAGTTGGCTCTTTTAATGATTTGACTAATAAAATGTTTATTACAGTTATATAGGACATGAAATAATAACAAAATTTGATGAATTTAATTGTAAAAATTATTAAAAAATTGATAAATTAAATATTATAGGGTATTTACCCAATGTGATAGATAAGAAAAAAATAAATATAAAAGTGTGATTTTATTATTCCTTTTATTATAAAATTTACACGAGGAATATCATATTAGTCTCCAACACAATAGGTACCAAGTTAAAATGCTCCTATATTATTTTAATGGTGCTTTTATGAAACGCTCTGCTATATACCAAACGCCCTAATCAATTAAATAAGAATGAGAAACCAAAAATCATTCATCTCCCAACAGAGAAAAAAAAAAAATACAAAAGAAGGCTGAAATCTTCAAGCTTGTTCACACGCTTGAGTGTTGAACAGTAAAACCCTTCATCTAACTCGCTTATATTATCGCATCATAAAAAATTATTCAGTTGACCAAGAATAATGGCACCTAAATTTCTGGTTACTTTAGTTGATCTGTCCCGCCTTGCAATTGCCTTGCTCTCATCAAAGTAAAACCAACAGCAATTCAATTTTTAAACTTTATAAATAACAATAATATTTACCGCATGGCTGTCACTAATGTAACGCTGACACGTGTCTATATATCATTTTTGTTTTGTCCTCACCCCTTTAATTATTGTTTCATCAATTTTTCTATATATATGTAGTTCCATTCATTCCCCCCCTCCAATTCACACAGGATCCCAAAACTTCATTGCCTTTTGAAGCTTAATTAGTACTTTCTCTTATAGCATTATGGAATACCAAATGGAGGAGGAGCTATTAGATGCGCCGGTTAGTCCTATGGGGCAATACTTCAATAGCTCAGTGCTGTGCATATATATCATTGGAGTTGTGGAATTCCAAGTTCCGATTGATGGGTTGCAATTGCAAGCCATGTCTCTTCTTCAAGATGTTTTCCTTCCCATCAATCCACGCTTCTCCTCCGTCATGGTATCGGTTCTCTCAGTCTTTATAATCTCTGCTTCTCTTCTTCATAATTGTTTGATTTCATCTATAATCATGTCAAACAATGTGTATGTTTATATGGCTGCGGAAAGGGAATAGAAACACCGGGATAGAGATAGAGGAAATTCTTGTCTTTTCAAGCCTCACTAATGTCTTCCAAATAAAATTTGTGTCTTTGTCTCTCTATCCTGACTCTATTACCCAACGCAACCTATGCGTGTAGGACATATACAAAAATTATATAACAAGGTGCCAACTTGATATAACATGATTATTGCTAAATGGACAAATAAGTTATGACTAATCCCACACTGTCAAAATATTTTGGCAAAATTTTTGTCAAAAAATGAGGGATGATCAAATGAAATAAAATAGTATAATTCATTTGCTTGTCTAAAAATCAATATGTATGCCACATCATTTTGACAAATAAATCCTACAATCATTTTTGGCTTGATATCCCAATTCTTGTTCTTTTATACTATTTATATCATCTGCTGCATCTATGTTTGCTCATGATTAATCATCTCGTCATTAAGAATGTCCCTAGCTTGATCATTGAAGCATTCACATATCAATTTCATTTGGTTTTACATATTTACTAACATTATTGTTGAAATATATATGAGAAACAGGTCCAAGACAAGAAAGGAAAGAAACAATGGAAGCAAGTTGATGTAAACCTAAAAGACCATGTGAAAATCCCCACATTCCCACAAGGCCAAACAAAGGAATCAAATGACAAGTGCTTCCAAGAATACTTGTCAAGAATATCAATGGAACAACTACCACAAAGCAGGCCATTATGGGAAATTCACATGGTGAACCACCCAACAAGTGATTCACTTGGAAGTGTTGTGTTCAAGCTACACCATGCACTTGGAGATGGCTACTCTCTCATGGGTGCACTCCTCTCTTGTCTTCAAAGAGCTGATGACCCTTCTCTTCCCTTGTCTTTCCCTTCTCTCAAGCCAACATCGAAGAAGGTTCCGGAACCTTCTTCTTATGCCGAGGGCTTTGGTAGGAGGTGTTCATGGATGGTGTCTTCAGCATTCAACACTATGGTTGATTTTGGGTTTAGTGTGTTGAAGAGTAGCGTCATTCATGATGATGAAACACCAATTAGGTCAGGAAATGAAGGAGTTGAGTTTCAACCAATTTCCATATCAACCATGGCATTCTCCATTAATCATATCAAGGACATCAAGGCCAGGCTTGGAGTGGTACGTCCGACAACTTTTTAATTATTGAAACTTCGGTTTAAAATATCAAACCGTTTACTTATTTTAATTATACTAAATAGTTTAAATTTTTTGGAGGCATAACTTTTGGAGAAATGATACTATGAAAAACTATTTTGAATAACCTTTAAACAATTATACTCATAAAGATGTTGAGTTTATTAAGATGAGATTCACCATGACTACAAATCTTTGTGAGTGTAATTGTTTAAAGAGTGTCTAAAATAATAATCATAATATATATAGCATGACTCTTCTCAACATATTATTAGAATTTTTATAACCAAGTGAGCTCGTGCATAAATAGTACATAAATAGCCTATTAAAAAATAAAATCATTCCATTAAAAAATATAGTTCTACTCAACTACTTAAACTTATAAAAAAGATGGTTCTTAATAATTATTTTTATACAATCAATTGATATCAAAATTGACATTATAATTTAAATAGGTATGAAATTCAGTTTAAAATTAATGACATATTATCTTTCACTAANTGGTTAAAGTTATAAACAAAGTTACACTACATTGCATTTGGTACAGGTTATTTCGCTAGGAAATTATTTTTTTACTAAAAATATAATTTTCATTTGCTTTGTTAAATTTTTTAAAAAGTAATTAATTTTGCTAAAAATCATTTTTGTTATGAAAATAAAAGTTTCATTCAAGGAAAATCTCAACCCATCAGAGGGAAGCAAAACAAATAGGTCAAGGACCTAAAACAAAACACCACCTCAGTAAAAGACCTATGGCAAACTTGGTGAGAGCCTCATTAAAAATTACTGAAAGAAAATCCAACGGAAAAAAAAAACTGAAAGGAGAAAAAAAAAAGGGATCTAAACCAAACCTATTAAGTTTAATTATTTTTAAAAAAATTGTTTTTTAATCACTTTTTTTTAAAATTAAAACAAAATGGCCTAATAATGCAATTAAGTTTAATTATTCCTCAATTTTTCCAAGTTGATTTTAGTAATTCTGTCCATAAACTAACATAAATAAAGCATGTTTTATAAGAGTTGTCCAAGCCTTATTACAAAAATAAGACATGTTTCCAAAACAAATTAATCTTAGCAATTTTAAGTCATTAAATTACATTCGCAAAACTGTATGTATCTTTTCTTTGCAGACAACAAACGATGTGGTAACAGGAATAGTCTTCTATGGGACTAGGTTATACATGCAACACATGAACTCCAAATCAAAGAGTGCACACTCAACAGCATTGGTGTTACTCAATACTAGAAACATTGAAGGTTACCAATCAATCGATGACATGCTCAATACTAAAGCCAAGGGTCCTTGGGGGAACAAAATTTCCTTCTTGCATGTGCCAATACCAAAATTAAATGGAAGCAGAAATTCTAACCCTGTGGAGTTTATTTGGGAAGCACATAACATAATCAAGAGAAAGAAACAGTCTCTAGCTGTTGCACTTACTGGCACACTTTTGGACATGGAGAGCAAATTCAGAGGACACGAGGTTGGTAAATTAATAGGGCCTAAATTAAAATTTGTCATGTTGTTTTTAATTTGCACCGTCACCTACTAAGATTAGGGCATGTTAATTTTATCATGTTATTTATCTATGAAAAATATTAGAGAATCAAATTTTTTGTCCTAATTTATTTTTCAGAAGAATGTGACATTTATAATAGTTTTTCAATGATTAAATGAGTCATACCATTTTGTTTTATCCAAGAACCACTCATATTTTTTTGTCAAAAAATTTGGATATATATATGTTAATAATTTTGTTCAGGTTTTCGTTATTATTTACTCTTTCTTTTATTTTTTTAATTTTTTACTTTTGACTTTTAAATATATTTTTTACTCATTATATTTAAACATAATATACATTCAAATACATTAAATTAATAATGTATCTAAAAGTAAAAAATGACTGATAAAAGTAGACGGATGGAGTAGTTAGCTTTTTATCGGGTCATAAGCTAAGGTGTGTTTGCCTTAAATAACAAATATAATTAAGCACTTTACTATATGAATGCTTCAATGATGGTTTGGTCGGTTTCATGTTGTTGTAGGCAGTGGCTAAACACATTCATGGGACGCTAACAAAGTCAAGTGCAGTGATTTCAAATTTGGTTGGACCTGTTCAACAAATGGCTTTAGCGAATCATCCAGTGAAAGGCTTGTATTTTACACTGGCTGGTGGACCCGAGGTATATTTTTTTATTCCCCTTCCATCTTTGCATAATCAATCTGTGTAAAAAGTGAAGCGGTAACAAGTAAAAATGAATCTAATCATGTTAGACTTATGCATGATTTTGTTACGTATAATTTTTAATTTTTAATTACAAAGATGGATCTTAGCATGAACTCACAAGATAACGTACTCAATGATATAAATGCAAAAATTTTACATAAAAGAATCCACTTCTAATAGCGAAGGAAATAAATTAAATCCCTCGCCCACTTTTTTATTGAAAAATAAAATGTTATAAAGTATATAGCAAAATTGGAAATTAAGGTCATTTTTTTTAGTTTTCCTTTCCACATGTATATATCCTCCTACCATACCAAACATAATTTCTTTTTAGTATTATAGACATTTAAACATGAGCAACTCTCTCCAATTACAATTTAAATAGTACATGATTTGTCACATTGTTGTAAATTAGTATGTTAGTGCTAAACTAAACCTAAAGTTAGTAAATGACATTTTTAAAAGATTTTGTTTTCTTCATTTATTTGTATTAAGAGACCCTTTTTCAGAGTGGTGCTTCTATAGACTAAGGTTTATAATGAATCTTATTCATGATAATACATCAATCATTCAAAATATAATTTAACATTATAAATATATAATCTTACTGAAATTAGTGGTTAATATGTTGTTATGTGTAGATCAATCGAGTTCACCATGAATCGAACTTATAGTATCATTTTGCCTTCTTTTTTTTTTTTTTTCTAACCCAAAATATTCCCTAGCTTTTTGCTCACTCACTTGGCTTGGCCGAAGCCATAAAGCTAGACATGAGACGATTTAAGGATCTCATTTTATAATTTTTATGGGTTGCAGAGTCTTGTCATTTCAATTATGAGCTACATGGGAGTGCTAAGAGTTACCTTCAAGACCCAAAAAGACTTCATTGACGAACATAAATTGAAGTCATGCATGCAAAGTGCATTTGAGATGATTCTCAAAGCAGCAAAGGAAATTCCCCACGAAACCAAGCATTAGCGTGTGTTACTCACCAAAGAAGGAAGGTCAAGCTTCCCTGTATTTGGTTTGAATTATTGTAATTCTTGGTGGTTATCATGGAAAAAACGTTACACAAAATTACCATGTTAATTAATTACTTTCTCTGGATTTAATTTCCAATATCATCTTTATTGTTTAATTTTTTTTTTGACGTGGATCTTAATTGTTTAATTTGTTGTGTATGCTTTGAAAGTTAATAAACAAGACCCCCTTATATTTTTTTGTCGATTTTAGATTTATAGTTATATATAAAAATATGTATGAAATTTAATTATTATGTATTGATAATATTTTTTATTGTCATCCACTCAGATATTTTTATATGTATGACTTTTAAAATAATGGAAAAAAATTCAAATATTTTAACTGATATGAGAAGTATTTGGATGATTCTGTAAAAAATCATTGCATAATTAAACTCAAATATACGGTGCATAAATACAGAATTAAAAAGAAAGTATCTCATATATGCAGTATGCAATCACATCAGCTAAGGCCACTGTATACGTCATGTAAGTATATCTAAACTGCACCTGTGATCATCTAACTTCCATGATCTCAAGTCACATTCACACACACGCACAAACTATACCAGGATGGATATGATAATGATGCGGGGTTATGGGTAGGAGAAAGTCACACACGCTTAGGATGCGTTTGGCCTAACCTGGACTTGGTAATATACAAATTGGATAAAAAAGTAATTATCATTTCTTTAGAAACGTGAGGTAAAATACAAGAATGTGCGGTTGAGAATGAACGCGCGTGTGGTTTCTAAAAGCCATTATATGCATGATAAAACAAAATTATTTATTTACCAAAAAACAAAACAAAACAAAATTATTTATAGGATTAATATTCAATTTGGTCCATCAACTTTACACTATTACAATATTTGGTCCTAAACACTGATTCAGAGCGACTTCACCAACCATGTTCCAAGTCGTTGCGAGTGGCCAGGCATCACATGCAACATTGATGGAAGGATCACAGAGATTTCTTTGCCTGCTCAAGTCCAATTAGGGGACAAGTTCATGAAATTCCTTTCCAAACCTTATTATTTGTGACCAAGATAGATAAACTTGTCCTACAATGCTCTGGAGGCCGAGAAAGATCCCAAAGTCCCTTCTCTGCTTGTTCATCCAACAAGAAATGGAGGCATGTCTCTCTGACTTTGGAATTGCAAGGCTTCCAAGTTCTGGTTCCTCCAATCGGACAGCAGTTGCTGGCACTTGCGGATACATTGCACCCGGTGATCAGGTTTTGTGATGCCAGTTACTTCGATTTCCATTATTCTCTACCAAAAAGAATTGTATACATTAACATGTATCTGGTGATCACAACTTAAATAAATTTAGACTTCATTTATATAAGTATATGTTGATTCAGGTGTCTAAAATTTTACGCACGAATGATGGAATTGAATTTCTAAATAATGTGCATTCTTTTTTCTTAACTTGCGGTTTCCTCCACTTTCGATACAGAACTTGCCTACACCAATGTCGTAACTCTCGAAATAATAATCATGGGGAGGCACCCTGGAGATTTAGTTTCCTCATTAAGGTCCACATCCACTCAACGCATGCTCCTTAAAGATATATTAGACCCTCGATTGATATCCACCATCAATCCACAATCTGCAAAGAGTTTAACTCTTATAGCAACAATAGCCCTTGCGTGTCTTAATTCTCAGCCAAGGTCAAGACCAACAATGCAACTAGTGTCTAACAAACTCGTCAAAGGAAGGGTCCCCATTGATCCAACCTTTTGAAGAAATTTCAATACAGCAGATGATAGATCAGCTGGGATTATAACTACAAATTTTAGGATAGATCATGCCATGGACTTCATGGGCAGTTTCTATGTAAAAAACCATGTCAAGTTACTACCAATAAACTGATAGCATGAGGAGCCTCTTCTATCCATATATAGATGCAAAGTGCAAGCCACTTTGGCCATTGCATGTGCTACTTTATTCTCCACCCTTTTACAACGAGAAACAAATGAATTTTTTGCATGTTTAATTTGATAGCCCCAAGGTCTACAGTATAGGCAGGTACAATATTCATAGGAACATTCTATAATTCTATAATAGGGTATGTGTCATTATAGAGTGTGTGTGTAACGTCATATATATAAAGCCTATATCACTATAAATGTAAAGGTCAAATAAGATAGATGCTTAAATAGTCACTGAAAGTGACGATTTCAAGACATATCAGCATCATGTCATTTGTTATTGTTATCGATTCACAGTTTTTTTGTGTATTTTTTTTTAAAAAAACCTAAAATCGCCATGAAGGATAACAATTTTAGGATTAAACTCAAACAATTGTTAAAAAAAAATCTACCCATAATATTGATAATTTTTTTATTTAGTACCGTATAAAAAAACCCATAAATATAACTCATTTAGATAAATGATATGACTAAAATTATTTGTCCTTTAATTTTTTCCTCCTTTAGCCTAGTTTAGTAGTTTTAGCATCGTTTTGCATATCAATTGTTTTTCATTAAACCTATTTTTGTTACACTACATAACACTAATAAAAATTGAGTTAATTAGAGCAACCGATCGAAGACTACAGCTAAAACAATGCAACACAGATATTCTTAATTGATTTGTTCAATGACTAAAAGTGAAACCTCCAATGGAAGTATGAAGGTTAATTAAATTTTGGTCATACATAAAAGAAAGGTTATGAAGCAAGATAGGGAAATAGGTTGAAAGGATTCTAACGTGCAACCAATCATGACAATAACAAAAGGTTTCTTATTATTCATTGTAGTGAACCATAATTGGATGAAAATGCAGATTGAAGTTACATTAAAATAAAATTATTTACTTTATCCTTTAAAATGAGATCCTAACTTTAGAGGATCTCCAAGTTAAAAAGTGTGGCAATCAAACACACACTTCATTCGTTCCGAAGTCTCTGAAGTCAATAGGGAGCTTTTGTTGAAAACTTAAAAAGCATGTAATGCTTATACGGCTTCTCTGGGGTCACAATTGTTGAAGGGAAATTAGGGTGATTCACTGAATCAGGGAAAGCTTGGCTCTCCAAACACAGCCCTGCATGAGATTGGTACACATATCCACCTTTACCCTTCAAATCCGGGATGTAGTTGCCGGTATAAAACTGCAATCCAGGGGCATTTGTGTAAAGTGTCAACACTCTCCCAGATTTCTTGTCTTCAACTATTGCTGCTTTCTTGATCTTCTTGCCTTTGTCACCGTCAAGCACATAGTTTATGTCATAGCCTTTGGTTGCGGCTAGCTGGTTGATCCTGCTTCCGACCGTGTGCGGCTCGAGGAAATCGTAGGCGGTTCCCTTCACCGGAGCGAATTTGCCGGTGGGAATGAGTTTGCTGTCAACAAGTGTGATTTTGGAACCAAAGATTTGTACAACCTCATTCAGAATGTTGCCACTGTTTTGGCCTCCTAAGTTCCAATAAGCATGGTTGGCCAAGTTCACCGGAGTAGGCTTGTTTAGAGCTTTCGCTTTCATGACGATCGCCAAATGGTTTTTCCCGGTTAGAATGTAGCTCACTGTTACTAGAAGATCACCGGGGAATCCTGAAATCAAGATTTTCAAAATTGAGATCTTGCGTAAGATTTAAAAGGTAAAATAAAAATATAAAACGTAAAATTGTAACACAATTTAAATTATAAGATTGTCTAATCTAAGTAATAGTAGTGCGATCAGCTGACCTTTTCAAACTCGTAAGATCGAAGATTCTAAAATTTAAATCAAGATTTTACCACCCTTCTGAAACACAATCGGAGTGCATAATCACGGAAGATTCTAATCTAAGTACACGTTTAACACTTTATATTTAAGCACACTCACAATAAAAAAAAATCTCATAAAATTTATTCAAGATAAATCACTTATTTATGAGTCTCACCAACTCAAGCGTGCCTAAATATAAAGCGTTAAACACAATCAAATACAGACATTGCTTCCATTTCTAGCATGTTTACAAAATCAACGAGGACCCATAGAATCGATTCTGCCATGCTAAAAGTGAAAAAATGACCCCTTCTCTAACCAGCCAGGCAGAATCGTTCGTGGAGAGAAGACCAAACGTGCACTTCTTAGTTAGAATTTGATTGAGGCATCAAAATTCAAATCAAAGGCATAGAAAGTTAGAAACAATGAAGGCAATGACATTAATTGTTTACCTTCTTCACCATCAAAGCTGTGGTAACTGAAGGTAATGCTGGGATTTTTGCCTTCTCTTTGGTACCTTTCCACTTTCCAAAGGACATCACTGAATCCTCTGGATCCACCTAATTAGTAGGACAGGGCAGAGGAGAGTGTATGAGTACATTCTTTATTATGAGTACTAAATGGACTATATACAATTATTATGATATAAATTCTATGTTTTAGTGTTTATTAATTGTGGTGAATACATACATACCATGAAGTGTGTTGTTTCCTTCATTAGCAACTAATTTGTAATGGATTCCGTTTAGAGTAAACTGAGCTCCTCCAATTCTGTTTGCAACCCGGCCAACAGTAGCTCCAAAGTAAGTTGTATCATTCTGCATTGGAATCAGTAAGTTCACATTTTATTTCTTTTTTATTACATGTGAGACGCCATATACAAACAGAGCAACTAGTCTTTGATAGAATTAAGTATGAGATTGCACAATTGCACTACATGAAAAGTTTTGAAAGATTTTAATGATGTTTAGTAATTGCGCCTAATTCTGTTTATTTGTAATCTAATGCACTGCTGTTAGTCTTAGAAATAAACTTTTGAGTAAACATGCCTTTTGGCCTCAAAATAAATGCAAGTGACATTGATTTACATCAAATAAATCTCTTGAAGTTAAAATGGGAGATCACTTTAGTACTCAAAAAGACTATTTGATCCATTTTTGATAAAATTTGAGTTTCTATCGACCTTAACATCAAATAATATTATTAAATATTAATTTGATATCAAATATTAACTTTGAATGATGTATTTGATGTCAAATAACTTTCAACAACAAATGCAACATCATATTTTAACTTTTTTGGTCTTAATTGAGTTACTAGTATTCACACACTATTACCAAGAATCTTAATAACCCAACCCAACTTGACTAGTAATGACAATGTGCATTTGTAAGTATGGCTACATACCTCCCATTACTCATAGTCATTTAATATTTTGTTACCCATATCTATATTCGTACCCATCATTACCCATCATGGGCATCCATTACTTGTTCCTATGGTGATTTGAATCTTTGTGGATATTGACGAGATTTGCCAAAATATCAAAAAAGGAAATTTTTTTTATAAAACTCACTCAAATATAATATATTACAATACTACTATTAACAAATCACAATTTAAATTAATAAAATACATTATCAATATCCAATAACATTGTAGATAAAACTGAATTAGGGTTTTTAATTTTTATATTTATATAAATAAAGATGTTTACATAAACATTATAAATTAATGGGTAATTAACGAGTATCCATGAATCTTAGACCTCAATCCCCATATCCATACCCATTAGCAAACGGGCATGGATACTCTTACTCATGGGTATGAAAATTGTGGGTGTATCTATACTTGTCGTGGGTAATACTTGTGGATATCTAAGTTTGTGGATATTTATGTCGTCCCTAGACCTAACTGAAATCCCTTAAAAGGGGTAGATATCTCCTAATAAATATTTCTTTCTATTCCTAGTACTCGAACTCAAAACCGCTAGTTTAGTTGTTGAGATAAGACAAAAATATAGAAACAAAAAGAAATAAAATATTGTTTAGTTGTTGGGACATTTAGAAAAACTTATGTCTCATGAAAGAAAATTAGTGTATATTCTATACTTCCATTTTTCTGAAACACAGAAACACAACCTTTCTGATTAAGATGATGTGTTTTTTCTTCTATTAAATTAATGCAATAATAATATTTTAAGTCATTTAGAATATATGTTATGTATTATCTCAATTAAATAAAACAAAATATAAATACAAATAAGTATGTCTTGTACACTGTCACCAAACAAAATACAAAGTTAATATGTTCTCTTATTTTTATATCTATGTTCTCATGTCTTTATATTTCTATTATGTCTTCGGAACCAAATGTATTTCTATTATAAATTTTTGTAACACTTCTATTATACTACTACAACACNAAAAAAAAAAGATAAGACGTGTAAAATCTTCTTGGATTTACAATCTCTAAGTCCAAATTCAAAATATTATGAGGCCACACATGACACATGCATCACATGACTTGTGGGCTTTAGTCATCAATGACTATCATTTTTAGGCATGATCGTTATTGGGTCCCAACTTTTGTCTACCGGGCAAAAAATATGTATCCCTACGTAGAATGTTGTTTGAACCATATATATATAGAGAGAGAGAGAGGGAAGTACACAGATCAGTTTAGATAAGACGTCAACGTTAAAAACTCAATCGGTCTAAAATGCGTTGAATCAAGTTAGTCATTTTTTACATTTTTAAATTAGATGTCTACATGATCTACAATTCATCCAAAGCAAGTCGGATGAGGTGGGTCAATGGGTGACCCGTACCTTTTATGTATATAAAAAATAATATTCTTTACATTCAATTATTGTTAGAACTTATAATATATATTTTTCTGCCAGTTTAAAGCAGACTCAACTCAATCTATCGTTATTAAAAAAAAAGTTTAAGCTAAAATAATCACTTTTTTTTCTTCTCATTTTGAATCCTTATTATTAGGCAAAACATGTGTAATCATCATTGCATCCAATTATTTTACCAAGAACATAATTGCAACCCGGTATTCACGGGGATCCAAGAAGCCCTTTTTCTTTCAGGATATTACTTCCCCTGTTCCAACCCACACATGTTCATGGTCAATTTATATGCTTTTTCTTTTCTCCCTTAATTTTATGCTGCACACATGTTCATGTTCAAGTATACTAGTAATACATATGCTAACACACCTAGATTGAATATATCTGGGTTAAATTAGTCGGGGTCAATTATATCCTACAATTTTATTTTATTTTTTTCATTTAAACTAGTAAAACAGCTAATCACAGATAAGGGGAAGAAAAGTTGATCCTAGAAATTTCAACGGGGGAAACATCTATGAAAGGGACATTGAAAATGATCAAATAGCAAAAGGTGCCATTTTTTCATTCAAAGCTTAAACTTAAATGTGGACCCGTTTTCTATGGATTGAGATAAAACGTCAAAGCTATCCTTATCACACACACGAAGAAAATGTATACTATGATATATATAGCTTTGAAAAACAAATCAAAACGAAACGAAACTAATCATTTAAAAATATATGTGATTTTCCCATTAAAAAAAGACATTTGTGATACACTGAACTGACTTCTCAATATTATATTTTTCATGAAATTATTCGTTATATTCATTTAAAAAGTGTTCTATAAAATTGACATCGATTTGACAAATTGGTCTAATTAAGAATGACTCTAAAATATATAATAATAAAAATAAAAATATTTGTTGGATATATATGGACGCAATTTCTGACTATGAATCAGCTTACAAACCATAGTACGAAACTAAGCTGCCACATTTGTCTAATTAGAACCTCAAATCTTATTGCTATCACATGTTTGAATCTATCCAATTTGTTGAACAAATATTGATGAGATTTCTTCTTTACCCTTTATCACAAGAAAAGAAACGTAGGAAAATCTGGAAACAACAATCAATTATAAAACAAATGCAAACAATATATGTTTTTGGAAGAAGTTCAAATTAAGTAGACTCACAGTGTAATCCTTAATTGAATCATATCCGAGAACAACATCACCCAGCTTTCCTGAAAACAAACCACAGAGAGGAAAAAAAAGGAGGAGGAAAATTGCTCACAAAAAGAATCGACATTTTGAAGTTTTGAACAATAAACATAATGAATGTATGTTTACCTACCATTCTTATCAGGAAGGACAAGGGACAAAATTGATGCACCCCAATTGGAGACCTTCAAAGAAAGGTCACCTTTCTTGAGCTCAAATATCCCAATTTTTTCATTCTTATGGGAGCCGTTGACAAAGCCTGAAGCTGCTAAGAAGATAAGAAGACATAGAAGTGGCACAAAGATCTTATTATTGGTCATAGTCTTGTACATGAAAAATATGATAAAAATAAAATAAGGATCTTGTAGTTGAAAGTGGTAGTGATGAGTTTATATAAAGAGAATGATGGTAAGAAGAAAGGGTAATTGGGATTAGACAGTGGCAAGTGGGTAGAACAGAACACTGCTTTTTGTGGCTTGAAGCCACTGTTTATATGATACTCTGACTAGGCTTAGTTGGGCCAAATGGGCCCAGAACATTAATTGTGCACTGTGCAGCTTCTGTTTTCTTAAAAGCAAAGCTGAATTTGGATCTTGTTAAATTACTAATCAGTTAATTTAGTCTTTGACAAAAATAAAATATTTAAATTAGTTTATATCATTTTTAAACATGAATCAAATTAATTTTTGTGTGTTTAATTACACTTCATAAATGTGGTTAAACGTGAACCAAAATGATGATAATTTTTTTTTGTATTTAATTACATTTTAAAAAAAAGTATTTGATCATATTTATTAAGCACAACTAAGCACAAAAAAGTTAATTTATGTCATGTTAAAAAATGATAAAAACTAATTTATACAATTTTTTTTTGTTAGGAACCAAAATGACTCATCAATAATTTGAATGAGAACAAATTGAATCTCTTACTTTTTTTTTTTAATAATTGCCATGCGGCCCCCCAACTCACAACTCAATGAATTTACATTTCCGAAGGTATCCATGTAGAAGACAAAAGAGAAGCATACAAATAAGATAAAGAGAAGTTAATAGTGTGTAATATATATATATATATATATATATATATATATATAAAATTAAATTTATTGTTTGTCAAACATTTTCATCTCTTTATCAATTGATTTTTCTTTTTCTTCAGAATTTGTTCACGTAATTTCATACCAAACATGATAATTAACTTTAAAAAAATATTTAAGAGACCTAATAAATCAACTTACTTATTCATAATATTTGACATTTTCATTTATATTTTATTTCTAAAAATACCTAATATTATTTATAAAGATAAATAAATTAATTTATTAAGTCTCTCAAAGATTGCTCTCTGCTCTACTCCTCTCAAAATTAGTTTGGTTTACAAAAGTTGAGTTTCTATTCATGTAATACAACATGCAGATGTAGCAAAACAGAAGTACTTTAGTTGTAGGTTTAAGGAAGGGCTAAAATACTTGCTTTTTCCTTTGTCTGTGGGCTGAGGCTAAAACTTGCTTCCAACGTTGGACAATGCAAGTATATTTAAAAGGTGTTTGCAAAGTTTGGGTCTGAGAGCTACTTGGCCCATTGCTTAATAAAAGCAAAAAAGATGGATCCTATTGCTAACACAACTCTTGAGAGTTGGGCTTAAATATCACTGCTCCTTTTATAGAACAGGAATCTTTTAAAGTGAAAATTTTATTTTAAACAAATATAACATGAAAATTTTTATTTATAACTTCACATTAATTATATTAAATTTTCTTACAGCAAACATTAGACAAATGATAATGTATCCAAAAGAAAAAGGTTAAACAAATGGTAAGTAACTCAAAAACAAAACACGATTTTTGAATCCTAAAAACACACTTGTTAGTTGTTAGAAGGAAGACCAAGTGAGAAATTCTGCATAAATTTACATACAATTATGTGTGTTTTCAATGCGACAGAGTTTAATGGATTTCAAGAATGTTGTTTCAGCTTTTAGTGTGCAACATTTAGTTCATCTTTATTCACGACTACAAATCATAAAACATAAGTGTCTTTATTTTCATGACAAATCGTCATTACAATAAATTTAACCTAAAACAAATTAATTATTAACGATAATAAAATGTGGTTATCGTATTACACTAAAGATTTTGCTTAAACGCAAAAGGCATAAAGCGAGGTAGCAGCATTAGTCAAGTTTCCATAAGATAATCCAAAACCTATCTTATACCCATTTCCAAGATAGATGCACCCATCACTTATGGACATTCCACTATACAACGTTGCTATTGTCTCACAGGACCAAACAATCTCACCAGTCTTTCCATCCATCGCATAAATAGGTCCCTTTACATTTGTGGACCCTGCAAAGACGACGCCGTTAGCAACACTAACAAGACCTTTAGCAGTGGCATTGGTAGGGTTGACCGTTGACCACAACATTCTACCAGTGCTAGCTTCCATTGCCACCCAACCGCCGCTAGTTGTGGTCTTGCCAGATGGTTTAAGAGTGAAGTTTTGCCATCGGAGTTTGCAATGTTAGTGTAGACTTTCTCTGTGTCTGTGGCTGCTCCCCACTGTCCTCCTCCTGCAACCTCACCAGGCCCAGCTTCCTACACAAATATACAAACAAATGAGAATGTTTTTGATACATCCTCATAGATGGCTTATTCCACTTAGCACTCCTTTTTTTGTTTTGCTTCAAGCACAACTCCCATGATTTCCAAATTCCCAGTAATATATTCATTAAAAGAGCTCCAATTAACCATCTTCTGTTCAAACACAACTTGGGTTTCTATACAGCCACACAACCCAGACAACGATGAAAGGCTGCAATTCATGCCAAGATTCATAAAACATGAGTAGATCAGAGGGACAAACCCAAGAAATTCCAAACCTTGCAAGACAGCAACAACAACAACACCAAGTCCGATAAATAAATTGACATTCTGAGAAAAGATGGATTACATATTCTCCCCTCTCTTGCCCCGATACGCAATATGAGTCACCATGTAAGATTCTCATCCTGTTAAGACAATCTTTTGTATTAAGTCTTCTTTGAAGGATAAACCATACCAGCAATATAGCTTTTGGCCGTGCCACACCTCTCCAAATTTTGCTGAGTTCATTCTTCTTTCCCACAGGTCTGTAGCACTGTAAATTGATTTGATCAATGCACAACTTCACAGAGAACATCCCTAATGGATGATAATGCAGTGAATAGAGTCTCCACTTGTTGCAAGAGTACCTGCAAAGCAAGTAATAAAGATTTTTCCCATCCACATCCAATTTGCCTCATCCCAAAACCCACACTCCCCAATATATGAATTTTTTGGTAGTGAAACAATATACAACCGTGGAAATTAATCCCTCAGAGCACCATCACCCACCGACATTTATCTTTTCTGAATGATGTTTTACGTCCATTCACATCCAAAAACCTGCCTCCGCAATGTTCCTACACCACTGATTAGAATTTTCTACACTAGATATATTACTCCACGAGCCTCCAGTAGTTGGCAGACTTTGCAACGATAATGGTCTGCCATTATCTCAATTATGACATGACACCACAATTCTTTTCCAAAGCGGTGATGACCCCTCTGAAATCCTCCGCCACCATTTGAACAACATTGCAACATTCTTCATTAAAATATCACCAAATCCCAATCCTCCAAAAATGTTATGGCATCTGAATATTCCTCCATTTCACCAGAGGGACTCCTTTTTTCTCTCCTTATTTTGACTCTAGGAAAACTTCGCTTGAATTGAGATGATTTTCTTTGCCACCAATTTGGGCATCTTGAAAATACTCAAATGGTACATTGGCAAACTATTGAGTATTGCTTTTATAAGCACCAACCTTCCCGCCTTTGAATGTAAACTGGCCTTCCAACCACTAAGCATCTTCTCAATTTTTTCTATGATTGGTCAACAAACAGTTTAGAACCTCTCCCACAAGTACAAATATTCATAAAAGGTGATATAGGATTCCCTTGCCTCAATCCCTTATCCATATTAAACAGTGCAATTTGAACCCCCTTCACTAGGATACTCATAGAAGCCACTCTCATACAACTCCATATCCACTTCCTCCATTTTATTCCAAACCACATTCTTTCCAACATATAGTCAACAAATTCCCAACGCGCTGAGTCATATGCTTTTTGGGAAAATCTAGCTTCACCAAGAGAAAGACGAGTACTTCTTTCTTTGCTTTCCTAAGCCAATGTACTGCATCATAGGCCATAAGAGCTCCATCATGAATTTGTCGACCTTGAATAAAGGTTGATTGTTTCTCACCTGCCAGCTTAGGCATCACTTACTTTAACCTCCCAGTTAGTATTTGTTAGATTACTTGTAGAGATTTCCAACCATACTGATTGGCCGAAAATCTTTTATATCTGTTGCCCCATCAAATTTCAGTTGGAGAGCCACCCAAGTTTTATTTTGATTTGGTGACAACTCTCCTGTTCAAAAAAGCTCTAAAACTTGTTCAACGAAGTCCTTCTCCACAATATTCCAAGACTCCCTCACAAAGTTCAAATTAAAACCATCATGCCCAGGAGCTTTCGATGGTTCACAGCTCCAAACCACAGACTTTACCTCCGGCTCAGTCGGTATCATTTCCAGTCTTAATCTATTCTCTTCTAAAATTATTCTTATGATACCATCCTAAAAATGAATGAGAGGCCAACATTTTGTGCATACAATTCCATAAAGAACTTCCACACCTCCTTTTTGGTGTTCTTCGTTCTTCTATATTTTTGCTTCTCCTTTTAATGGCTTCCATTGTATGAAAATATTTGGAATTTTTGTCCATACCTTTGATACGGTTCTCCCTTGATAATTGCCTCCAATATTCTACCTTTCTAGCATGCCATAAGTCGAGATAACTAAGAAGAGCCAATCTCCTTGCAATCAGTTCCTGTTCTTGACTTCCATCTTCCAAGGCAGTATCCACCTTGTAAACCTCATTCTCCAGCTCCTCAATTTTATGATCAATGAAGCCAAATGAACATTTATTCCATTTCTTGATTGGCTGATGCAATCTAAACCAAGTATCTAATGATATAAATGGTTTAAACCCCAAATCCACCTTTTTTGATTGTAACACCAAGGTAGTATGATCTAATCTGGAACATAAACCTTTATCTTAGGTGAAGAAGTTCATTCCAAACTCTGTCGTTTCATTTCCGTCGTTTCATCCTTCTTCCTTAAACTCGAATGCAATCCTAATTCTTCTTCAATGTATTCCTGAGCGGGCATCAAACCAATCATTATGTCTGTCATTCTGTATTAGTCATTACTATCATCTGTTCCCCAAAGATAGTCAAAGAAAAACAAATACAAGGCCACAAGGACCATAGTTGAAGAGGGGGATCCCATATACACGTAAACAACATCCTAGTCATACAACAAATCTAAAGGGAAGGAAACCAAAGATAACCAAAAACGAGAAACTAAATAAAACAAAAACCTAAATTGGTAGAAAAAAACATTCAGTCACATCTAAAGATTACAATGAATCAAAAGTTACCTTAAAGATTGATTTCAATTTTATTTTTTTAGGGAGTAGTGTTTTCTTCACACCCCTCCTAAAGTTGGAATGTAACTAAGAGTTAGATACTCATTCTACTAAACACTGGATTACTATTACAAGTGATTGTCCTATCGTCTTCTTCATTCATTAAGCCCCTGGAAGTTCTAATTCAAAATTTACCATTGCCCAATCAAGAAGATAACAATTATCCTTTTTTTCTTAAAAAAAGAATATTAAAAATCCACAACGGGTACATGTTTATAAACTGTGGTAGTTGAGACATCTGCAAGGAACGAAAGGAATAACTCAAGAAGAATTCATGCACATAAGAATTGAATGGATCATACAACACAATGGACATTTCAAACCTATGTTAAGATACAAAAAGTGGGTCATGTCAAACATTTTTATCATGCTATATATATCCCATAAAGTTTATATTTCACGCTGTATGCAACATAGTGCACATATCAAACCTATGTTGAGACCTCGTTTATTTATCCATCTCATAATAAGCTAAGTAATTGCATGTTTGGGAACAATATTTCTTTCTTCGAGAAAATCAATATTGTTTAGATAAATGATGAAAACTAACCAAATTTAAGCAACTTGGTTTTCAATGTGATCAACCACTTTTGAAATAAATTACATGTAGATAAATGAGGGGGAAAAGAAAAAAGAAATAAAGTTTGGACTATTTTGTTCCAACTTGCGTGTAGATAGATAGATGCATTATGTTAAGAAAACATTGTGTCACTATGTTGAATTATATATTGGTTTATCCTTGAGCATATTTTACTTTGGATATGTGTTTTTTATGTAAAGAGAGATTGTATAGTTTGCCGACCTCTGTTTTTTTAGTTCATGAAATTATGAATATTCCAAAGTGGTGGTATATTATATAGGTGTATTCTTTGGTGTCCATGTTTGGTTACCTAGTTTTTTTTTTTTAGTTTTTTTTTTAAAATTAAATCCTTAAATTTGAACAAAAAATAGTAAAAGAATCTTAAATAACCATGTAATTTAAGAATTCGATTTTTATATATAAAAATTAAAAAAATTACATAATCAAATATAAATTAAAATATCATTATCAATATTCTTATAATTATTTAATAATTTTAAATTAATATAATGCTCAGTTACATTTTTTGAAGTATGAGGATATAGTACCTATACGAGGAAAAAAAAAAAAAAAGGTCCACCTATTATATATGTACCAAACTTTGAACATTTCTATTATCCGTAATTTTTAGGGTGAAATATTTACTGATGGTGAAGTAACAAGACCCACAAATTCTACCGAGTCTAGGATTCTCATCAAATCTTCCGTTTTGATCCTTCAAATCATATAATCCACCTTCAATTTTAAGTCACACTTTTCCAGGCCCTAGTTGGTATTTTCATATGTTCTAAATCAACTTGGATTGGAAAAAAAATAAATGTATAACCCTATAAAACAATCGCCTCCCACGATAACTTGTATGTGAAGAAACAGCCAATTCACCAGTCAATTTTTGGATTAAACTATCCGTCTGATATTACGTATGACTTACCGTAACTTACCGTACCTTTATTAAAGAATGTTAACGTTGACATTTGTCAAATTACAATGTTGTTAATGGAACAAATCCGTACAGTTTTTGTATAGAATCAAACATTCCTCCCTCTCTAGTGAACTAACTTTTAACGCTGAGTCAATTTATTCTATTCTTAAAAATATATGTAAATTTACCACACATTTAATATTAAGTATATTTTTAAATAATTAGTCATGCAAACTTCATATTTTATAATCCCGTCTTAAGTGTGAGTTAAGTTCCATGTTATTTTAATATGAGTTCTGCTACACGTACACCAAAAATCATATACTATACATATACCTTGTACTTATATACATAAAGTTTGTGTTTTAACTCATGTAATGTTTGTGCACTTAATTAAATATAATTAAGAGTGTCATTCACAAGTTTGTAATGTTTGTGCACTTGTGAGAATAAAGTTTGTGCGTTATTAATGGTGTATGTATAGATGTATGAAATTAGGTATACATGTAACATTTTTCTTTTAAGATGTATGAGTTAAAATATTTTTTTATAAAATTTTAGAATTGAGTTAGACTCATTCAATTTTAAGAAGAAAAAAAAATGAAAAATGGATAATCTCTAATCATGATAACATAAATATTGTTAGTAATGTGAGCATAAAGTGACCTTTGTTCTAAAATATGCAAACACATTTTTTTAGATAAATTTAAAGTCAAAAGATCACCCCCAATAAATTGAAGTGAAACGATTTTGAGATCTCACTGTCTCTTCAAGCATACGCTTGGGAAATTTTTGTTAATTTCTACAAACATTCATCTTGCTATCACCGTCTAGTTCCAGTTGCATGCATGGCAACATCTGAATTCAGCACAAACTTGGCTTTTGGTTTATTGTTGTTTTGTGCTCATGTTGTATTAGTCTTTGCAAACGTTTGATACTTTCCACCCCTTATCATTCATTTCATTTGGTGTGAAAATTCGTGTCGATTCATATCTTATCTATTATTAAATCATAAGATTTTAATGCGGTTCATACCCTAATAAGATTTCATCTAATAATAGATGAAATATGAATCGCCACGATATAACATTTTTTTAAATTAAATCAATTTAATTTTCCACTGATTTCTTGATTTTAGTGTCTTGGACAAGATTCACAAGACTGGTTGAACCATGGTGGAGATTTGATGAATAGAAGATACGCCAACAAAGAGTGTAGGATTAACCCTCAAACAGCACCAAACCTAAGTTTGAAGTGGAAATTCAATGCAGGCAAAGACATAACTGCTACACCAGCCAAACATGATGGGACCCTTTATTTTCCAAGCTGGAATGGTAATATCTATGCAGTGAAAGAGGATGATGGATCACTTGTTTGGAAGCAAAATTTGACTGAAATGACAGGTTTTAGTGCAACTGGCTTTGTCTACAATGCCAACTGGACAGTGGCAAGAGCAACTCCCACAATAGCAGGGGATTTGGTGATTGTTGGAATCTATGGCCCTGCTGTTGTTATTGGTCTGAACAGAGCAAATGGTAAGCTTGTGTGGTTGACCTATTTGGATCATCANCAGTGGCAAGAGCAACTCCCACAATAGCAGGGGATTTGGTGATTGTTGGAATTTATGGCCCTGCTGTTGTTATTGGTCTGAACAGAGCAAATGGTAAGCTTGTGTGGTTGACCTATTTAGATCATCATCCTGCAGCACTCATCACTATGTCCGGAACATACTACAAAGGGTTGGTACAATTTCACATCTTCAATTTCTTGATTACAATAACAAAGCAACAAACCTAAATCATTCATGTCTTTGTCTCAAGTTTTTTTTCTTCTCAATTGAACCATCCGCATCTAAATCTTGTTATCAGGACTTTTTTCGTTCCCAAAGCTTAAATTTGAAACCATAGTTAATAGACCAAGACTTGCACCACCTTGACTAATTCCACATTGATTTTGTCTCGCTAACTACTCCTTTGTTTTTTAATGAAATTGAGTTAATCTATATTATAATAAATCGAGCTTTTACATCATCCTTAACTAAAATGCTCTAATATTCCTTGAAGAGAAATGATATTATGACAATCATTTTAAGCAATTATTAAACAATCACACTCATAAAGGTGTAGGGCCCAACATGATTTGCTCGCCTTACATCTTTGTGAGTGTAATTGTTCAAAATAGTTGCCATAAGAGCATGAATCTTCTTCGAACCTAATCGATGCACATCTTCCCTCCTATATTTTAAAATCACTTGTTTTGGTTTGACCCTTATGGTTGTGCATTGCACTCCACAGAGGTTACTATGTAGGAACATCTTCACTAGAAGAAGGTGTAACCATTGACGAATGTTGCATATTTCGCGGAAGCATGATAAAGCTCAACGCTCAATCGGGCGCTATCTTATGGCAAACCTACATGTTACCAGATAACAATGGCAAGAGAGGAAGGTATGCAGGAGCAGCCATTTGGGGTAGCAGCCCCTCCATTGATGTTCACAGAAACCATGTGTACATTGCCACAGGGAACCTCTACTCTGCCCCACCAAACATACTTGAGTGTCAAGAGAGGCAGAGCAATAGGACTTCACCTATTGAACCGGACCAGTGTGTTGAGCCAGAGAACCACTCCAATTCAATCTTGGCCCTTGATTTGAATTCTGGGAAAATCAAATGGTACCGCCAGCTAGGAGGATATGATGTGTGGTTTTTCGCATGCTTTAATGCTTCGACTTCTGGGTGTCCTCCTAGAGGTCCCACCCCAGATGCTGATTTTGGGGAGGCACCAATGATGTTGACAGCAAATGTAAATGGAACTATGAAAGATCTTGTTGTTGCTGTTCAGAAAAGTGGCTTTGCTTGGGCTTTGGATCGCAACAGTGGCAACCTCATTTGGTTTACGGTAATATATGCATAATATAGTACATAGGCCAGTTTTTATACATTTATTGTTATTAGTATGATTATTTTGGGTAGAGTAAATTATTACATTAGTAAGCCACAATCTAAGTTTGGTCCTATGAATAAATAAGTTTGGTCCGGTCAATTCGATAGAATCAAACACCTTGATAAAGCTAACATGAAAGATCTGTTTCACTACTTAGAGTAATTGGCTGTTCAATCTTTATGATCTCGAAACCAACATGTCCCAAGCTTAGCTTATATTCATATATTAAGAAATCTTTAGCCTTTACTTCGCCTAATAATAGATCGGAGCTAGTTCAAAACTCCTTAACACTTGTTTTGTTGTTGTTTTGTAGGAAGCTGGGCCGGGTGGGCTAACGGGTGGTGGAATATGGGGTGCAGCTACGGATGAAAGGAGAGTTTACACAAACATTGCTAATTCAGAGCGCAAAAACTTCACTCTAGCACCATCAAATATAACCACAACTACAGGTGGATGGGTTGCAATGGATGCAAGAAATGGGAAAATTCTATGGTCCATTGCTAATCCTAGTAACAGCAGTGCCAGTGGCCCTGTTAGTGTTGCAAATGAAGTTGTCTTTGCCGGATCAACGGATAGAATGGGATCAATATATGCAATGAATGCTAATAATGGGAAAATTTTGTGGTCCTATGAAACTGGAGGTAGTGTCTATGGAGGCATGTCAATTAGCAATGGGTGCATATATTTGGGTAATGGATATAATGTTTCCGTGGGGTTTGGCTTGAACTTGAGTAGTGGAACCTCGTTGTTTGCCTTCTGTGTGTAAAGAAATCTATGCGATCAATACTTGAATAAAAATCACATTGCACTTTCTCTCATAACAAAAGCTCAACAACAAAGTTGATAGATGAATAAATTCCTTTAAACATTTGGCAGTGAGTTTGATTTCATCTGTCAATGTGTATAGCAATAAATTTTGTTGGAAGAGGCATATACATGCAAACATCAAAGGAGATTAATCACTGTTGTTGACAGTAAACACCTCCTGAAAAATCAAAACTCTATTATGATTTTATGACTTAATTTGTCATATAGAAAAAGCAAATTACAAAATATTAGTGTCACGTTATTCCAATATAAATGCCATACCTGCCAAAAGAGTCTAGTACAGAGAACTACTAAAAATTAAGGGCATTAGAGGTGAGCCAAGTAGTGAGATCATGCTAGGAGAAATTAGCTAAGCAAATAGTGTAACATTTTGGTGCACATCAGTGGGATATGATACAAATTGGCTCAGTTTGTTGACTTCATAGGTTATGTCAGGCCTAGGAATAATCAAGCAGGACAACCTACCAATTAATCTCCGATAGTTGCTGCCATCGTCAACAATCACACGCGAACCTCCACAATTGCAGGTGAATGCAGCAGGTTGATGATCAGTTATTTAGATGGTGAATTTCATCCATTTCAGTAGTTGAATAACAGATTCTAAAACTAGTAGTTACTAGCCATTAGAGACTAAGGCTAACTAATACATGTTATACATTATATGTATCACATGGGGAAATAGGACTTTTATATTAAAATTGGTCATGCTTCTTCATATGAAGAGAGATTAAGATACGAGTCATTCTATAATGAAAAATGTCTTTATTTTTTATCGGTAAGAATTTATTTATTGCCCAATAATACAAAGATATGTGGAGTTAATTAAAAAGATGTGATTTTTTTTTTGTCTTCTTCTCATAAGGGTAGTTTGGTCTTTCTAGAATTAAGTAAATCTTTTTTTTATCAAAAAAAAGAATCAAATTATTAACATTAGGGTATATGTACCCTAATGTTAATATGAGTGGTGGTTAATGTTGGGCAATAAACAAATTCCCATCAGTGAAAGATAAAGACATTACTTACTGTAAGATGATCATTGTATTGTAAAATGTAAGACATATATATATAGATGTGTTATGTTTGAGAAAAAATGTGTCACTATTTTATATTATGTTGGTTTGTCCTTGAACATATACTAATTTAATTTGGATATATGGTTTCTAGGTACAGTAGTTTGACTGCGACTAAAGTTCAAATAATTGTTCATGAAATTCTGAACCAAATGTGGTGGTTTGAACATTTCAATAATCCCTAATTTTTTAGTGTGTGTGTGAGAGAGTAGTACTAAGGGTGTGTTTGCAAATTGGATCTATGAGAAAAATAAAAGGTTTTGAGGGGCTTATGTATAATTTTGACATAAACAAATCATGATTAAGTTTTGGGTTAATTAAGTTTTTAGTCCCTGAAATATGAAAAAGTTTTGTTTTAGTCCCTCATGACAAATTTTAGTCCTTATAAAATGTGAAAATTTGATTTTGGTCCCTGTAGACAGTTGGTGATGGACGGTGATGACATATCAGTTAACCCGTCATCAGGGACCATTTCTACATCATCGTCCATAACTAACTGTCCACAGGGACCAAAATCAAATTTTTACATTTTACAGGGACTAAAACTTGTCATGAGGGACTAAAACCAAACTTTTTCATATTATAGGGATTAAAAACTTAATTAACCCTTAAGTTTTTCAAAATCTTTCTTTCTCTTTCTAAACTCAACTAGCAAACACACCTTAAAGAGAAAACAATTACTATCTATTACTCCCTTTGTTCACTTTTATATGTCATTTTTTATCAAAAATTTTATCCAAAATTAGCCATCATTTGATTGGATTAAAAAGATATTAATTGTTGTCTTCTATCAATACTTTTATGTATTATGAACTTTTTACTCTTATATTAATTATTAAAGGATAATATAGTCTACCCACTTAATATTTTGTTAGAGTATTTATAAATTAATATTAATCTATGTGCATTTATTCATTAAAATGTAACATGTAATATTAAATGAATTGAAAATATTAGAGTTTAGGGTTAAACCCTAAAAAGAGGGAGTAGCAAAATTGTTGAAAATGTAGTTGAGAACGTACTATTAGAAGTTCTGCGGGCAACCCTGGGCATTCAGACATCACACTTTTCAGGCTCTAGTTGGATTATTAATTTGGACTACCAAAAAAAGGTTTTCTTTAAAAGGGCGCCCATTAAACATTTTAAAAGGGACATATTTTTATTGAAGAAATATAAATTTTAAAACCTCAATACATTTAATGCATTAAAAATATCATAATCTTTTATTTTTAGTCACTTAACTTAGCAAGCATCTATTAAAATATTTATTAACAAAATCCTTAAAAAAATCTCTTAACCCCATAAAACAAAATGAGTAGTGTTATTCATATATCAAACATGATATAAATATTAAATCTCTTTTTTCTCACACACTATAGAGTTCACACTAGCATCACATAATGTGAATGTAAATCACATACCATGTGTAGCAGAAAAAACTTGAGGTATCAAATAACATTTTTTTTAAAGAAAAGCAGCCCCCCCCCCAACGCACTTTTTTGTACGTGAAGAAAAATCCTATTGACCAAACATTATCTTATATTTCTCATTAAAGCTTCAGAAAGAAGAGATTGGAAAATTGGAATTCAATTTGGATTAAACTTCCCGTAGTTCTTACTAGTACACATTCTATTTAGTTTTCTATGCATTAAAATAAGTTCTTACGTATGACGTACTGTACCTTTATTAAAGAACGTTAAAGTTGACATTTGTTAGAATCCCGATTGCTAAGGGATAATTTGTAGACGACTTTTATATAGAGTTATGCATTTTTTTCTCCGATGAGTTAGTTTTATTGAGTTAAATTCAGTATTTAATTTTTAAGATGAAATCAAAGTTTATCATATGTTTGATATTAATTTCTATCATGCTTAGTCCTACAAACTTGATATTACATATATAGTCTAGTCTTGATTGTAAATCCTTTGTTATTTTATGACATCCTTTATAAGAATTTATAATTGAGTTATATTCCCTCAATTTTAAAAAAGAAGAATGAAAATAGATAATCTTGAATCAAGATGACACAAATATTATTAGTAAAACATTAACGTGAGGATAACGTGATCTTAATTTTAAAATATGCAAACACATTTTTATTTAAATATAAAGTCAAAGATCAGCACCAATAAATTGAAGTCAAAAGACTTTTAAGCACATTCATCTTGCTGTCACCTCCAGGTCCAGTTTCAAGCATGGCACCTAAATTCAGCACAAACTTGGTTTTTGTTATATTGTTGTTTTGTGCTCAGGTAGTATTAGTTTTTGCTTCAACCTCATATGTATGCTACTTCTCACCCTTAAATCATTCTATACTACTCATACTCTTTTTGAGGAGTATTACTAATACTCTTATGCTTTCGAATTGTGTTATATATACTCATTTAGTATGATATTTTATGCCAATTCATATCTTATCTACCATTGAATCAAGAGATTTTAATATATTTTACGCCCTAATAATATCTCATCCAGTAGTGCATTAAGTGTGAGTTGATCCAAAAATTTAACGTCAAATAAGTATAAAAAAGAGTAAACCATCAAATTCGTTCTCAAATTTGACAACATCCATCAAGTTCATACCAAATTATGGAAAGCATCAAATTAGTCATTTGACATCGGTTAAATAAGTCTCTCTCAAGAATTAATTTAATCAATTTTTGACAATCTTTTAGATTAATTTGATATTTCCCCTAACTTGGGGACGAGATGAAATTAACGGATGCCAACCTTAGGTACGAATTTGATGGTTTATTTGTACAAATAACATCTTTCTAAATAAAATGAATTTAATTTTGTATTGATTTCTTGATTTTAGTGTCTCAAAAGTTCACAAGATTGGTTGAACCATGGTGGAGATTTCCTCAATAGAAGATACGCCAACAAAGA
>QANU01028166.1:0-11919 GCA_003254905.1 Nissolia schottii | reverse complement strand
TTTTTCTTTGTAATTGTTGGGTCGTTATTGTCGGTGGCCCATTGAATCATGTTGCCTTTTTTATTAGGGTAATTTTATTTTGTTATTTTTGTTAATCTCAGCAACATTGTTAAAATAATATATCTCATAAACCAAAACATTATTTCAACCCACGTGAAAGTGTATATAAGAAATTAGAATATAGAGTAATTTAATTTTTGCTTTAATCATGTGAAAAATGAGAAAATGGAATATTATTAAATATACTATATATATAATTAGACAATGAAATAAAATACAAAAATACATTAGATAGTGTGTGTGAGAGAAAGAGAGAGAGGAACAGGGGGTTGAAGATGGCGTAACTCCTCCTTTTTTTTGTTTTGTTCAAAAGCAGCAACTCCTTCTGATAAATTAGAAAAGGATAACTTTAGGGTTAGAGAGGTTGTTAGGTTTTTATGTTCTTTCTAATTGTTGGCTATTTATTGTCGGTGGCCCATTGGATCATGTTGCCTTTATTGTACTATAATTTTATTTTGGATATTTTTGTTAATCTCAGCAACATTGTTAAAAAGTACCTCATAACCCAAAACATCATTTCAACACCAAAGAAAACATTAAGTGAAAGTGTATCTAAGAAATTAGACAAATAATTTAATTTGTAATTTAATTATGTGAAAAATGAGAAAATGAAATTTTATTAAACATACTATATATCATTAGATAATGAAATAAAATACAAAAATACATTAGATAAATAATATAAAATTTTTGTCCTTTATTGTAATTATATATCTAATAGTGACTTTGATCAATATTATTCAAATGACATCAATTTGATCAAAATCAATTTTTAAATGAAAATGTCAAACATAAATCAATTATAAAAAAATCAATTTTAACAAAATTAATTTTGACAAAATCAATTATATTAAGAATCAATTTTTACAAACAAAAAAATCAAACACACACCAACTAGTATTCTTTGCCATGTAATATCGAAGTATTCTCTATCATTTCAAAGATTCAATCTTTTAATTACCCATGGAAAAACTTTATCTCTATAACTTTTTGTGTCAGATAGTTATCCCACGACCAGTGTGAGTTAGTCAAGATGATAGATACTTTAACTCTTTAATCAAAGATCTTGGGTTCGAGTTTTGGGAACAAAGAAAATTCACGTTGGAGACTTGTTACCTCATGTTTCTGGATTCTGGTCTGTAATATTCTCGTTGGAGACTTGTTACCTCATGTTTCTGGATTTTGGTCCTCCATCACAGACTAGATTCTGTACCCGCGCGATACGCGGCGGGGATAACAAAATTTTTTATGCAGATTCCAATGTTATAGGTATATGTGTTAATGTGTATATATATGTGTGTGTGTATATATATGTATGTACCTGTGTAATTATAGGTGTACACAATAACCTCAATGCTAATAAATATAATGAATCTTTTATAGATAAAAGAAATACTCACTGAACATAAAAGGGATACTGAATTAGTATGTGGTGGATGTGTTCTTTGAAAATTTATTTCAGTATAAATGGTGCATAACATGTTAGATGAAGCCTGGTAACATATTGAGATTCCAATGTTTTATATGTTAGTTGTCAATAAACCCTAGGTAAATGTCATGAAATCAACAATCTTGATACTGTTGTCAATTACAGTGAACCATTCACCACAATATGAACATGATAAACAGACAATCAACTCTATTGGAGTTAGGAAAGATACATTCTTTATACAACATTTCTAAAAACCTCCTTGTAAACAATATTTGAAGTAACGGTATTAAGTTCTAAATTATCATGACATATCACTATCTTTACCTTTCACAGTGAGTGACTCTACTAACTGCAACATACAATTGACCGTGTGTAAAGACAGGCTTCTTTAAAATAAGTCCAACCCTTGACAATGACTGACCTTGGCTTTTGTTAATTGTCACGGCATATGACACCATGATAGGGAATTGTCTTCTTTGAAACTTAAATGGGAGTTTTGTGTCAGAAGGTTTCAAGGTCATCCTAGGGATAAAAACTTTCTCACCAATGCCATTACCGGATATTACCTTTGCTTCAATTACATGTCTTCCAAGTTGAGTGATTACCAACCTTGTGCCGTTACATAAGCCAGCTGAATGATCAATGTTTCGAAGCAACATTATTGGAGTACCAACTTTAAGTATGAGCTTATGGTTGGGAACTCCAGAACATCTTATTAACTGAATGTAAAACTAAGATTAGATGTGAGTAATAAAAAAACATGAGACAATTTGGAATCAAATTAGAAATTGCTTCAAAATTTTATAAGTTAAATCTAATTGAAGGTGGTAAAAAAACATATCATTTCACTATTTCTTTTATCCAATGAACTATTATGAAATTGTTCGAGAAATTTGACTAAATATGAACATTGAATATAAAATACGCATCAGTATAGTTTATGGAAATTTTATAATGATCCACTGATGAAATAATGTTAATAATTTTAGCTTATATACCATATTTTTTGGTATGTTAATTTTAAGTGTGGAAAGTTGTTTAATTTCCTAAATGTGCTTATTGTCCACAGAGGTATTTTTTTTCCGTTTCTTATCATGCCACCCTAATAAATCCAGACCAGCTCATCAAACTATGCACACTACATTAAGGAAAGTCCAAATTGAACAAACTATCAGTGATCCCTAGCTCTTGATTTTCGTTTGACCAAGGTATGGATGACTGCAATGCAAGTTATTGTATTTACACGTAGTTGGCAGATGTGCACAGTGGGTTAGATAACCAAACATGACCATGTACAGGCTAGGGATGGTTTAGGTGGCCATTGAAACCGTGGAAGTGATGGATGCATTATGTAGGCTGCATATAGTAGATTGGTACAGTTGCTAGTTTCAGAAAATCTAAACTGCTACCATTGGTATTTCACGTAGTCGGTAGGTGGTGTACTGCAGTGCACAATACCAATTATACTATTAATTCTGCAGAGTAAAAAATGATTTTAAATTTATATTTAAAAAAACAACATACTCAGTAATAAACAAACATGAGACAATTTGGAATCAAATTAGAAATCGCTTCAAAATTTTTTAAGTGAAATCTAATTGAAGGTGGTAAAAAAAAATATCATTTCACTGTTTCTTTTATCCAATGAACTATTATAAAATTCTTTGAGAAATTTGACTAAATATGAACATTGAATATAAAATACGCATCAGTATAGTTTATGGAAATTTTATAATGATCCACTAATGAAATAATGTTAATAATTTTAGCTTATATATTAGCATATATACCATATTTTTTGGTATATTAATTTTAAGTGTGGAAAGTTGTTTAATCTCCTAAATGTGCTTATTGTCCAAAGTGGTATTTTTTACCGATTCTTATCATGCGACCCGAATAAATCCTTACCAGCTCATCAAACTATGCACACTACATTAAGGAAACTCCAAATTGAATAAACTATAAGTGATCCCTAGTTCTTGATTTTCGTTTGACCAAGGTATGGATGACTGCAATGCAAGTTGCTTTGCGTACACGTGTACTCCAATGGCATAGGTGCACAGTGGGTTAGATTTTTCTATTCAATTGTGCACAGGCTAGGGATGGTTTAGGCGGCCATTAAAATCGTGGAAGTAATGGATGCATTATGTAGGCTGCATATAGTAGGTTGGTACAGTTGCTAGTTTCAAAAAATCTAAACCGGTAGGTAGTGTACTGCAGTGCACAATACCAATTATATTATTAATTCTGTAGAGTAAAAACTGATTTTAAATTTATATTAAAAAAATTGTTTGTTAGTTTCATGTCAAATTCCACCACTAATATGTTTACGTTTAGCACTTTAGCTGTTTGGGATATGTTTGGGCCAACATATGGACATATATGTGTGTGTGTGTGTGTGTGTGTGTGTATATATATATAAAATTGTAAAAAGTAAAGAAAATAACCAATAAAATGATTAAAACAGTCTATATCCAAAATAAGTTAAAGGTAGGCTCTAATCCACATATTGATAAATGTATCAATTAACATTTTAATGATATATTTACTCTAAGTTTGAGTAAACATTAATCGTGTTGAATTATGGTCTGATGCTAAAAGACATATTTTTCAACTATTCTAATGTCAATGTAATACGTAAGTTCATCAGTATAAAAAACACCTAATACATAATAAAGTCAAATCCAATAGGTGTACCTAAACACTACAAAGCATTGCCTGCATATGTGTCAAATGTTAGTCAGAAAATCATTACATGTATTAAATAAGCACACAGTGCAATAAAAAGCTTCAGATATCACTTACTTATCTATTCGGTTGATTATGTCCAATACCCTACTGTGGTTTCTACCATGCTGTGTTAGGTGTATTAATTTTTATACAAAATTCGGGATGGTTTAGTTCCAATACTTAACAGGTCAATCACATAGGCCTCATGGTGATAGGTTGCAGCAGGACTATGTTTCCTCAAATCTAGTATATTCCTCACGTGTACTTGACCACAATTGAACATAGTGTATTGCAGTGGATTCTTGAAATTACATGATTCTCACGTGTTGCAGTGGGATAATTAATGGGACCTTTGCACCTTAGAATATATGTGCAGATAAGCTAACATTTTGATCAATTAGACATATAATGTTTTTTATATACATGCGTGTGCAGTCATGGGTATACCATTGGATAGTGGACTGATATACTGCTGCAAACCATTAATGGTTATTTCCCTTACAAAATCACGGTACAATGCACATAGATATTGCTACACTGGTGATATAACAAATGCACAAAAAAAATATGATTCACATGGGCGCACACACTTATTTGAGAAAATGTATGAAGTATTCAATTTGTTGTATATACCCCCAGTGTTACATGATTGTCCTGTTAAAATCATTTGAGAATTGACATATGATTAGGGATTTGGTCAAAATTCCATCTTGCTACATTTGGGTTTTCATAAAAGTTTAATAAATGGATTAAAAAGATTACAGAGGAAAAGCATAATCATGTACGATCTAACCATGTAAATATTATCAATGTCTCACAATGGTAGCAGTAAAGCACTCAAGTGTTTTAATCAATTCTTCTCTTTAAAAGAAAGTGGGCACTGAAGACAAAGAAATTGTGTAACATCCCACTTTTTCCTTAGTAAGAATTTCACAGGAGAAATACCCATCTAAGCCCTAATACGGGTTAACCGGATAGAAATCTGAACCCTTAGGACGAAAGTGTCTGTAGAAGAATTTCTGTTTAATTTCTCAAAATTCCGATGACACTTAAATAATCCCTTATGTCCCTTAGGATTTGATGGTAAGTGTGGAACTAGGTTTCCCTAGTTGTTCCAATTGTTTAATACAATATGTTTTGATGATGACAAATACAATATGTTGTAATTGTTTATGCTTATTGTATATGCTTATATTTTTAGAACTAGGTTCCCTAGTTGTTTTATATCTTGATGATGACAAATAGAACATAACAAATAGATAATGACAAATAGAATACAAAAGGATGTTATATGCTAAATAAAATACATTTGATCTTGTATGATTGAACTTGATGGTAATCATATAGCTTACACATCATACAATGTTATATGAGAAACATCCTTTTGAGAATATATCCAATAACTCTCTATATGTGCTTGATGGATTAACTATTGGATATATTTGTGTCTATATGTGTATATGCATGAATATCAAGTGCTATAGTGTTACAATGCATGCATGCTAGGCAAAGAATACTATTTGATTAATATAATTTGATCTTTGCCTAACTCTATATGTATGATGCATTGATTAATCTATATATGCATATGAAGATATTGGAACACATTGGACTAACTATGCTTTCTAGTGAATTATCTTGTGTATTGAAAAGTCCAAGGCATCAAGAACAAGATGGAACATGGTAATGCATGAAGAATACCAAGTCCAAGCAAACGGTAAAAAGGGAAATAGTTTCTTAGGACTTAAGATATTCTTGTCAAAGGAAAATTGATATATCTCTCTCTAAACTCTCAGAATGATGCTCTTAAATGATCTTAATTGATTTCAGGACGTAAAATGAATTAGACAAACTTAGGAATCAAGAAAGATAAAAAAATGGATGAGTGGCGCACTCAGTAAAGTGACTTGCACAGTAGTCAGTAAAATGATGATATCTTGGGCTACAGAACTCCAATTGAGGTGGTTCAAATTGATACTTAAAGCTAAGAGAAATATCTACAAATTGAGTCATTCGAATGACTCAAGAATAGGTCATTTGAATGACTCTGTCATCAGAGGCCCCAACGGCTACATTACATCAATCATTCGAATGAATTCTAATGAGTCATTCGAATGACTCGAGTCCTGAAGCCAAAAATGGCTAGTTTTTCAATGGATAAAAGTGATTAAAATAATGGGTAACGGCTATAAATGGCTAGTACACTTAGAAACCCTATAAATACCCATTAAAGTCTCATTTCTAGCCAAGCCTTTGATTCCTATCATCCTCATACTTCATTCTATCAATGGATTAATATTTTCTATCATCTTAAGAGCAAAAGAGAAAGATATTGTCAATACTCCTATAGAGCTTCAATTTGTATTATCTACTCTTGAGAGAGTTTCTTATCAAACACAAAATTTTCATACACTTGGAAAGAGGGTGAGGTATCCCTCTAGTTGCTTAGGGTGTGGTATCCCTAAGGTTTGGTTCTTGAGGCTTCTACACAAAGGTGGGGGATCCTAAGTGTGAGGAGTGCTCTTGGATGTAAAGGTTTGTCAAGCACCTAAGTTAGAAGCTTGATGATAGTGGAGAAATCTTGAGCAAAATGGCTTGAGGACTGGACGTAGATCACAAGGGTGGTCGAACCAGGATAAATCATTGTTTGCAATCTCTCTAACTCTATCTCTTTATTTATTGCAACCTTATATTATTGTCTTGCATATTTGAAAATTGCATCTTGTTGATAATTGTTTATAAGTTGCTCTCTTGATCTTATTGTTTTATTACAAACATAATTGAGCATGCTTATATTACTTCTTTAATTATTTTATTCCGCTGCATAGTAACGTTAATTGCATGAAAATGCAATATTTGTTGAAATTGGAATAATTTCTAAAATACCCATAGTAACGTTAATTGCATGAAAATACAATATTTGTTGAAATTGGAATAATTTTTAAAATACCCAATTCACCCCCCTCTTGGGTATTGGTTACCAAGACCAACAGTAAGTCCAGACTCTCGGAAAAACGGAGTTTCGCTCAGTTCGGACGATTCTGCAGACACTAGAACAACCCCGTTTTGTCCCGTTTTGCCGGTAAAATGGAGCAGAGAGCCCGAGTCTCTAGGAACCCAACCGGTACCAGGGAAAAGTTTCAGACACCTTAGAATAGTCCCACAACCCCATTGGGAAAGTCGGGAAGTGACGAAACCGTGAGTGGAACAGCGGTCTACGGTCACCGGGGCTCGATGACGTGTAAAAGGTATCTGTGAAAAATAATCCTACAGACAAAAATTCACAAATGCCTTAAACCAATAATATTTCCATGTAGAGGGAAAATAGAGGATCGTGACGGTATAAGCGGAATATTTTTCGGACGACCGTGCGCGACGCACCGGCACTGCGAGCGATAAAACACGAGCGAAACGGGATCGGGAGGCAGTCAAAGAAGGCAGCCAGAACGTGGGTAATCAGATTGGAAAGGGAAAATATTAAAATATTCATTTACTATTCATTGATTTGACCCATTAATTATCTTTTGAATTAATTAATTATAAAAGAAATTAAAAAGGGCAAAATTGTAATTATGCTTAGGGGCAAAAATATAATTTTCAGGGGCAAAATTTTGGCTATAAATAGCCCATCATTTTCAGAATTTTGAAGAGAGAAATTCTTTCTGGAACTAGAGGAAACTCTGCCCGTGTGCGCCGTTGTTACCCTGCAGAAACTCTGCCGGAAGCTCGGATCGCACTCAAGGCTTGGAAGACTGCTCTCCCCCATCCTTCTCATCACCGAATCAGCCTCAAGAAAGTGGGTAACTATGGCTTACTCACCTCCTTGGTGCTTGTGTTTACTTATGTGTGTGTGATTGATTATGTTTAAGTATGTTTATGTATGCTAGAACTTTGGTTAGGATAGGGAGATGATTCTGAAGGGTCCTGTGACCTGGACTAGATAGGATTTTTATGTGTGGAATATGTGTAAAAACCTCAAGGAGTAACCATGAGCAAAGGGAAGATAAAGGAAAGAAAATAAGCATTCGGTTTTCAGTTTCGCCTAGTGACCGCTGAGCTGACCTTGGTACCGCTAAGCGGTGTGTATCGATGAGCGGTCCCAAGTTCATCGCTGAGCGCTCTGGCTCAAACCGCTGAGTGGCCCTAGGGTACCGCTGAGCGGTATGAGACCTGAAATTGTTATGGAAGCTGTCTTGAGCACATAATCCAACAAGTGATGATTTATATGTTATGTATGACTGAAGTACATGCGCTATGTGACATAATAGGTAGGATTTCATGCATTATGATTAATTAAAGTAATATGTGAGCATGCCATGCATCATGTTAAGGTACATTCAGAGGACTAGAAGTTAATTAGGTAATGAGGAAAGATTATAATGAGAATGAACCTTAGGGAACAAGTCATGCCATGATATGTACAAAGAAAGTAAAGAAAAGAAGAAAGGTTATGAGAAAGATAAGATGATAAGCTGATGAAAGAATATGAGAAAGAGAAAGAAAAGATGATGTTGTTGTCGGTAGGTGGCTGGCAGCGGGTCCACTCTTCTGTCGGTAGGTGGCTGGCAGGAAAGATGAATCGATTATGATGCACAACCCTCTTGTCGGTAGGTAGCTGGCAGGATGAGGGGTCACTTCCCTGTCTGCAGGTGGATGACAGGGAATGGACGATGATTGTTGTCGGTAGGTGGCTGGCAACGGATTCACAGAGATGAATCGATTATGCTGATGATTGCTGTCGGTAGGTGGCTGGCAGCGGATTCACTTTCCTGTAGGTAGGTGGCTTGCAGGAAAGATGAATCAAATAATGAAAAGAACATGAAAGCATCAAATCAAGAGAAAAATATGAAAGAAAAAGGAAAGTAAAGAAAGAGTAAAGTATAAAAGAAAGAAAGAAAGAAGTATAGTATGTGATGTATGCTTGAATGTATGTATGTGTGTAAGGTATGTAAAAAGGTATGTATGGAAGTATAAATAAGTAAGAAGATAAGTAAATATGAAGAAGATAAGTAAATATGATGTAAGTACCGTCAAGAGAACGCTTGAGACGGCTATGTAAGTATGCGAAGTAAAGTAACAAGCATGAGAACTTAGTAAGCAAGAGTAGTTCCCCTATCACTTAGTAAAGTAGATAAAGTTGTTCAGGACCTTAGGCGAGATAATAATTAGTAGGGATGTTAGTATGCTTGTTCACATAGAAACACCTGAACGACCTGGAGTATAATTGAATGAAACCCGAGAGTGCAGAGCTACAGTTTTCCACTGAGAACCTACCGTTCTCACCCCTACTACCTTATGACTCCAGGTAGCATGATGTGTACGCCGAGATGAAGCCGGTATCGGAAGACAAGCAGAGTTGTGGGCGTCAGAGGATTCCGAGGAAACAATGGACATCAACTTATGTTTTATGTGTTGAACTCGCTTAAGGGATTAGATGTTCCCTTAGCACATATGTACATTATATGACTTGTATACTTGATGATGTAATTATGTATTATTAATTGAATTTGCAATTGTGTTATGGACCAAATACTTGTATGTTTATCTACTTCTTTTACAACATTTCCAGTACCGCTATTCTGTAGTTAATTATCATTTAAGTCTGATGGGACTCTATCGCTTGTATCCTGATATGTTTTCTTGAACACGCACGGCTCCTACTTTATAAATGATAATGCACACGAACGATTTTCAAAATGGTCCATATTTTCAAGTAAGAAATATTTGCCAAGCTAAAAATAGGGGCTAGAAGTAACCCCACCAAAGCAGAAAACAACCTAGTGAGCATTGTTTACTACGTACGGGTAAATAGTTAGCTAGGGTGTTTCAAATTGCATATATTTTTAACATAACACTTATAATAATAAAGAAATTACGACACAACGTCATAATGATCCAACACATGTAGCTCTAAACATCTTCGATGGCAATAACAGTACTTAATGTTAATAAACCATTACATATATACCCTGCAATATTACTAAAGCAAAAATGACTAAACCAAAAATGGCTGACGGGCAAAAGTACTGTGAAAAAGGCTAGAGCAACTCATTTTTGAGAAAACTTGTTGTTAGCAACAACAGTTTAACAAATAACGAATAAGGTAAAGTTACCTTATCATCAACAAATATCATCTCCAGTGAAAAGATTTCAACCTTGTTGGTTGTGTTTGGCACTCTCCATAGTCATGTAATGTATACCTTAAACTGCCATGGGAGTTTTGTTGGATTTGCCATGTCAAGGAAATCAGTTTTTACCTCCATGTTTTACTGAAAGGAAGCAGCAGCAAATAATATGCGATCAGTGATATTTGGGCAGCGAAGGAAATATATCTTTTTGATATGCGAAGAGAACAATGTGCAGTTTACATATGCGAAGAAAATAGTATTAGTTGCAACAAAACAAACATTGCAGGGTAATGATATGAAGGAAAACTCTATCACCAAATGGTGTGGGGCCGGGGTATGTTATTTCCACCAGGAGCATCCTTGACATCACGACATTAGCAAGGAACCAGCACTTTATAATTAAACAAAAAAATAAAAATAAAAAACTAAGAAATTAGATAAGGGGTGAGAACCTGACAAAGCAGTAGGGTGAGAAGTGAGAGCAGAGAAGGGTCCTACAGCTGCAGGGATAGTGGCGAAACGCAAGGAAAGGCAAAGCAATGTGAGGTAGATAGGAAAGGTAAAACATAGTGTTTGTGCAGCACAAATGGATTCCACCTACTACCATTTCAACAATTTAGTTTAGGAAATTTTGAGCGGGAAATTTTTGCCTGAGAGTGGGACACGTGTACTCCAATGGCATGGGCCCGGGGTGGGAGTTTCTGTCTTTAATAGATATATAGTATAGATTTACAAATCTGATCAAATCATAACACAGATTGTACCATTAAAAAACGTGACGAAAATAAAATGAAAACAAAACTAAAGGCTGGATAATAGCAGGTTTTCATTCATTCATTCATGTCTTCTCTTTCTACCATCCCTTATTATTAGTAGTATTTTTTTTCTACTTCATTTTTATACCTTTGATAAATACAACAAATGTCGCGAAAAGATATGCGAGAATAATAAGACGATAGCCACTTATTTTTCTTGGACACCCAACAAGCGATTCTACTTATGATCCTGTCAATTATTAACGATGGTGTCTATAAAGGAATCCACTTTTTCATGGTTACATATTTAAGGTAGATATGGATATATATTCCCTTCACCCTTCCCTTTTTAACTTAATCATCAATTGTAGGATTCTAAAACAGGCTCCTTTGGCCAAAATTATTAACAAGCAGAAGGCGATGCCCGTGAACAGTCTACAAGACGAGAATCAACACTTTGTTCCCAAAGCAATGCTAATTATTATAGGCGATGGTAACCATATGAGTAAACATTCTATTCTTTTTACCAGAAGATTTTACTTGAAGGCTTCTGCAGGAAGTAAATGGTAACCATATGAGTACGACATTCCTTTTTTTTAAAACCAAAAGAAGATTTTTGAAGGCAAACTACATGAATTAAATGGTACAAAAGCCAGAGAACTAGTGGCTCTGTCAGTCATTTGTTTTGTCTGTACATGTCAAGCTTCGTCCTGGCCTACCATAAAAGATAAAATGCCTAAGATGTGAGGACATTTAGCACTGTCCTTTTAATCATCATTTATTTTTCAACCATGGTTTGAAAATCAATTGCCTA
>QANU01028117.1:48451-59118 GCA_003254905.1 Nissolia schottii | reverse complement strand
TCAATTTTATCCTATTTTTAGCTTGCTATCTCTGAAAAGAATTGGTGATCAATTATTTTATTGGCTTTCTATACTTTTGCAAATCACAGGCACATTAAAATAAACTTATTTAATCGAGTTGAGAAATGTGCAGGATCCTTTTGGATACATTGTACTAGATCATGATTTGCATGTATTTTTATGAAATTTCGAAGTCTTCAATTTGTAAAGAAACTTGGACTTAGTTTTCAGTTATGGGAGGACTTCAGATTGTGAATGGATCGAAAATCTAGGAGAGGTCTTAGTCAATTTTGTCCTATCTTTTAGCTTGTTATTTAAGAAAAGAATTTATGATCTATTATCTTATTGGCTTTCTACATTTTTGCTGTACATACTAAAAATGAAACATATTTAATCAAGTTGAGAAATTTATAAGATCCTTTTGGATACATAGTACTGGATCATCATTTGCTTATAGTTTTGTAGAATTCAGAAGTCTTCAATAGGCAGGACACAATCTAGCTGGAAGAATGTCTTCCAGTTGTTACGTCCCTGTCACCCTTGATTGTATTTATTTGCTTTCTCATCAATAGAAAGCTCTCTTACACGTCCAAAAAACCTTGGACTTTCCTTTTCATTTTATGGTTTAACTTCAGATTGGATAACTTTTATGGATCCCAAAAGAGAATACATCAATTCACAACCTTTTCATGCTATGGGTGAACTTCAAATTGGACTACTTCTATGGATCCAAAAAGAGAATACTCCAATTCACAATCTTTTAACAGTCAGTCAATGTTGTTTTCATTTTGGTTACACAGATACACACACTGAGTATGCTAAGATCACGGTTCCAGTCATTGCCCGCTGCATTCAATACGTACTTGGTTCCTTCTGATAAGAAGAGGGAAAGGATATTCTCTTTCTCAAAGCAATCCACTGAGGTATACCACATTTTCAATGCTTAGTACATTAACATAAATGTACTCATTCATCTTCACTTGAATTTTGATTTCTGTATAGATTTCTGCCAGCAGAAGGAGTGAAGCTGCCAAATTTGCCCAATTATGGAATGAAATTATTTGCAGTTTCCGTGAGGAAGATCTCATCAGTGACAGGAAATGCCTCAAAGCCAATCTCTGTAGTTGCTTTCCTTGTCCAATTTAGATATAAAACCATTCGTGTGTCTCTACTTAATAGCTTAAACTTTTGGGAGAGATGGTTGACATGGTATTTGAGCTCCTATGATTATGGGGTCAATGACTCCATCCTTGTTGCCCCATTCTTCTAAATAAATATTGAATTTCAGCACACAGTAAAGGTGGGTCTGTGCATTGTCCATACTTTGTGGTCAGTGGGTTCTTGCGTGAGGGAGCATGTTAGATATAAAACCGTGCATGTGCCTCTGCCAAACAACTTAAGATTTTCGGAGAGATGGTTCATGACAGTATTTCGTCTTAGTCTTTTGATTTTCATGTGTTCATCACCTCTTTAGGACTAAACTATGTTTGCGTGACTCCAGGGAGATGGATCTTTTGCTGGTTCCATACTCTTCGGATCCCAGCCTGAAAATAATTCAGTGGCCACCATTTCTGCTTGCAAGCAAGGTCTGTGATTGGAATTTAATATTTTTGTTAGTTACCAGTTCTTGNTCTCTTTCTCAAAGCAATCCACTGAGGTATACCACATTTTCAATGCTTAGTACATTAAAATAAATGTACTCATTCATCTTCACTTGAATTTTGATGTCTGTATAGATTTCTGCCAGCAGAAGGAGCGAACTGTTAGTTATCAGTTCATGTAATTGACTCTCAGTCAGCATTTACAGATTCCTGTAGCTCTGGACATGGCAACTCAATTTCGAGGAAGGGACTCTGATCTTTGGAAGCGCATATGTGCAGATGAATATATGAAGTGTGCTGTGATTGAATGCTATGAATCTTTTAAACATCTCCTACATGATTTGGTGATCGGTGAAACTGAAAAAAGGTAACTTTTTGTATCATTTTTGTGTTGATGCATGTCAATGTTAGTTCACATTTCATGTCAGAAGCACTACTTATGTAAGAGTATAGATAATAACACCCAGTTTTTTCTTGGTTCAACTAAAACCCAATTGTATTATTGCTTTATCCTTCTTTCCTTTCGTTATATTTGTTTCCTTGTGGATTTCATGAAATAGAAATTACACTTGTATGACGTGTTTCTATTCTTTTTTTTTTTTTTTATATCTATCAATAGTTTCCAATGTTTTCTGGGCCACTTGACAACACAAACTAAGTAAATACTGGAAGAAATGGTTAACTTGCCTAATCAATATTAGTTTGACCCACATTAATTAAAAATTACACATGGCATTACAGAGGATCACTCTGTATTTATTAAGTAGCACATATAATTAAAGCTATTGAAATTTCATTAAAATTGAATCATAACCAGCACTTCTGAGTTCAATGTGATGGAACAGGATAATTTCGGTCATCATTAAAGAAGTTGAGAGCAACCTCTCAAAGAATACTTTTACTACAAATTTCCGAATGGGCTTTTTACCCTCCCTTTGTAGAAAGTTTGTAGAGCTTGTGGCAATCTTGGTGAGTCATTCAAAACAAAAGTAGCTAAGTCTCTAGTTTGTATGAATGGTGTCTTGTTGCTTAACTTTCTATTTGGAAACTTGTGCATTCATTTCTTATCACAGAAAGATGCAGATCCATCCAAGCGAGGTAAGGTGGTAGTCTTGCTGCAAGACATCTTAGAAGTGGTTACTGATATGACGGTGAATGAAATAAGGTTAGTTTAGCTTTAATAACATTGAATTTGGAATATAATAATTATTAATACTAGCGGTCTTGATAGGCAAGTGCCTGTCAAATATTGAACATGAATATGAAATAGAAAATAAGAGATAGAGGAATTGTTTGAAACCGTTAATAATTATTTGAAAAAGAGATTCTTAAAAGTGTAAAGCTGTCAAACAATTAATTATTATTTTTTTGTTGACAAAACAATTAATTATGATTGTAGTGGGTAGTTCTTTTTTTTTCAACAAAAGTAGATAATTTTTTTTTAATTATTATACATGTGGGTAGTTATAAGCTAAAAGGGTATAAAAGTTGGGCACCAATAGTTAGTTTTTTTTGGAATCCTCTTTATTAATTAGTAAAGATAATTATTGATATAATAATGCTTATGGCTCTTCTATTGAAAATAACGATGTTTACTTTTTTGATTGTGATGTACATCAGTGAATTAGCAGAACTTAATCAAAGTAGTAAGGACACTGGACGGCAAGTTTTTGCTGGTACTGATGCAAAACCTGCTATAGTATACCCTCCTGTGGTTACAACACAATGGGAGGAACAGGTACTTATAATAATGCTTTTACAATTGTAATTCTTTAAATTTTTTTAGTTTATATTATCAAGCAATGATCCATGGGCAAAACCAATGAATCATTATGGTTGTTTCAGATAAGACGTCTTTACCTAGTCTTTACAGTGAAGGAATCTGCCATTGAGGTTCCAACTAACGGTGAAGTACGCAGAAGGATTGCATTCTTTACCAATTCATTGTTCATGGATATGCCACGTGCTCCACTTGTCCGTGAAATGCTCTCATTCAGGTCCGATGCAGAGTACTTAATATATGACCACGTGCTTTGTAGAGATTACGAACTGCAGGAACATTATGCATTTATTGTGCAAATTAAACTTTGCAAAATTAAATGTCAACACCCTCACAGCTAATAGAAGCCATATCCATCCGGGTTATATGATGTTTTCCTTTAATTGTGATTACTTCAACTGTTGCAGGATTACTATGTCTTGTATAGTAGACACAAAATCTTTGTTAGTTATTTGATATATGTATATTTTTCTGCCAAGGAGCTTTTTATCCATAAAATAAGAAATGCGATGCATTCTGAAGTTGTGCCATGCACCCTTTTACTTCTTCTTTTCAGTGTCCTAACTCCATACTATAGTGAAGAGACTGTATATTCTAAGAACGACCTTGAGGTTGAGAATGAAGACGGTGTGTCAATCATATATTACCTGCAAAAGATCTTCCCTGGTTTGTAATAACTCACAATATAGCTTAGCTGTATTTTATTTTTATTTGGTAAGTAGCTTGACTATGTTTTGATATAAGTGAAGACTACTTATGCCTCCTTAGATCACTAAAGTGCATTGTGATAATAGAGAAAAGCTCATGTTAGAGAAGTTTTTTCCATTTTGATAATAGAGAATGGATGGGCTAAAATTTAGTAATTTTGTCAGATGAATGGAATAACTTCATGGAGCGACTTGAGTGTAAGAAAGACAGTGAGATTTGGGAAAAAGATGAGAATATATTGCAGCTACGTCACTGGGCCTCGTTAAGAGGGCAGACTCTTTGCAGAACTGGTATATCATGATTCCCCTTCTCCTCTCCTCATGCTGTGCTCGATCGACTGATAATTTTCACTTTTACTTATAAATTAATGTAGTTAGGGGAATGATGTACTACCGGCGGGCTATAAAGCTCCAGGCATTTCTTGATATGGCTTCTGAAAAAGGTGACCTTAAGTTCCTTTTATTCTGAGATATTTTGATAAATCCAGTTGGTAGCATGGCAGGCTTGTGCTTTATAGCCTTTTCTCATGTATATATGTACTTTTCACGCTTAACAAGCATTTCCTTACTTACATGTAATCCAAACACTTGACATAGTCATTATAGTGGCTGGAAAAAGAGTAGTTATCTGCCCAGCCGATTTACATGATATTTATTTTGTTGTCTTGTGGGCAGAAATACTCGATGGCTATAAAGCTATTACAGTTCCATCTGAGGAAGATAAAAAGAGTCAGAAATCCCTATATGCCAGTTTAGAGGCCATGGCTGACATGAAGTTCACATATGTTGCTACCTGTCAGAACTATGGGAATCAGAAGCGTAGCGGAGACCGCCGTGCAACAGATATCTTGAATTTGATGGTTAAGTATGTTCTCATATTGATAAACTAAATTTTATTTTATAGGTAAAATGTATATTTGGCTTTTAACTTCCCAAATCCACTTGATTTATCTAATTTGTTGTACTTCATGTGTAGCAATCCGTCACTACGCGTTGCTTATATTGATGAAGTTGAAGAAAGAGAAAGTGAAAAAGTGCAGAAAGTTTATTATTCTGTATTGATCAAAGCTGTAGACAATCTTGACCAAGTAAATGCATATTGATTTCAGAAAAGTAGTAGTTAATTACTGGTGGTTCCCTTATAAATAATTGTTTTTATATCTTCCTTGAAGGAAATATTTCGAATAAAACTTCCTGGTCCAGCAAAGTTAGGAGAAGGAAAGCCTGAAAACCAAAATCATGCCATTATTTTTACTAGAGGGGAAGCTCTTCAGACTATTGACATGAACCAGGTAAGAACATTATAAAATTTGAAACTTTAACAAGTTTGATAGTGGGTTTCAGACTTTTAGGGCCTATTAATTTGGTGCATTGAAAATCTCATCTAGGACAATTACTTGGAAGAAGCTTTAAAAATGCGTAACCTTCTAGAAGAATTTCATGAGGATCATGGAGTGCGCCCACCCAGCATATTAGGTGTTCGTGAGCATATCTTTACTGGCAGGTGAGGAATGTTCTTCTACTTAGAGGTTAGAACTAACACTTTGTCATGTTCAGATCCCATTTTACTTAATTTTATGGCTTGTCACAGTGTCTCTTCCTTGGCTTGGTTTATGTCAAATCAAGAAACTAGCTTTGTCACTATTGGTCAAAGAGTTCTTGCAAGACCCCTGAAGTAAGTTTTTATTCTTTTTTCTTGTGATATGATTATGTTTATGATTAGACACTATTATTCTTTTATTACAGTTGAGTTATTAGTGGTTGCTTTTCTTGTGTGATAAATAAACAATTGCTGACTGTTAAACATCTTGAATAAACGGCTAAAGGGGAACACGACAAAGACTAGAAAGATGTTACAGAGAATAGAGAAATATTGTATTATCAAAGTTATACCACTTACAATAAAATAAAGTCTATTTATAAGTTAGGAACATAATTAGAAATATAAAGACAGACAGAATCAATTTAAATGTTAAACTAAATTAACCAAAGATATAACACTGATTTTATTTTATTCTAATAGATATTATAACACTGACAAACACATGGCAGATATACGACCGCTTCCCAAGTTAAGGAATCATTTTAAATTAAGTGCTATAGATGTACGATGTTGAAAACTAATTTCATGAGTTAACATATTAAAACTAGAGTTATTCCAAGTTTTGCTCACTGATAAACTTTCTGCTTACTCCTCCCTCTTGATTTTCTTGTTGGAGTGTCATCTCCCATGCTATTTGAATTTTTGGAGAATAATTACTGAAATGTTGGATTTTTTTTTTTCAATATCTTCTGCCATCGTTGCAAGCTAAGAAAGACTTGGGAGAAGAAAAAAGAATACATATATGTAGACCTTTTTCTAGCTTATGATATAGTTTTTCAATTGTAGGGTTCGATTCCACTATGGTCATCCAGATGTTTTTGATAGAATATTCCATTTCACCCGTGGGGGAATCAGCAAGGCTTCTCGTGGCATCAATCTGAGCGAGGATATATTTGCTGGTATAATTTTTGAGACATCTTTTTAGCCAGCGATATTTGTTATTTCTTTCTCTGCATCATATAGCTTTGTCTGTACAGGATTCAACTCAACACTAAGACGTGGGAATATTACTCACCATGAATATATCCAAGTTGGAAAGGGTAGAGATGTTGGGCTCAATCAAATCTCTCTTTTTGAAGCAAAAGTGGCCTGCGGTAATGGAGAGCAGACACTAAGCAGGGATATCTACCGGCTGGGGCATCGATTTGACTTTTTCCGAATGCTATCATTTTATTTTACAACTGTTGGATTTTATGTCAGCTCAATGGTAATGCTTAGTGCTTCAGGATTAAGCTGAAAAGTACTGAACATCTTTTATATAAATGCAATTTTCTTTTTCACAAAGTTTGTCATTAAAATTAATGTGATAGTGTATTGTTTTATATAAGGAGTGCCGATACTTGTAATGGATATGGAAATTAGTTTATGATTACTTGAACACTAAGAGCTGACATTTTTTTCTTTATTGGAGCTATATAGCTGTCTCGGTTTTATACTCTAAATTTTATCCTGTTTGCTTAATTAGCTAATATCTAGCACTAAAGCTTTTTTCTGCTGTTCACAGTTAGTGGTCCTCACAGTTTATGCTTTCCTATATGGCAAACTTTACCTGTCATTGAGTGGATTTGAGAACGCAATAATTAAGTTGGCAAGGAGAAAGGGCGACGATCCACTTAAGGCAGCAATGGCTTCACAATCCCTTGTTCAAATAGGCCTTCTAATGACTCTGCCCATGGTCATGGAAATTGGACTAGAGAGAGGGTTCAGAACTGCTATAGGTGACATCATAATAATGCAGCTGCAGCTAGCACCTGTTTTCTTCACCTTCTCACTAGGAACGAAGATGCACTATTTTGGGCGCACTCTACTGCATGGAGGGGCAAAGTACAGAGCAACTGGGCGTGGCTTTGTAGTTCGTCATGAGAAGTTTGCGGAAAATTACAGGATGTACTCTAGGAGTCACTTTGTAAAAGGGGTAGAGATTGCTATATTGCTGATATGTTACATGATTTATGGATCAGCAACTCCTGATTCAGCAGCATATGCCCTTCTCTCAGGGTCAATGTGGTTTTTGGTGTGTTCTTGGTTGTTTAGTCCTTTTCTTTTTAATCCATCAGGATTTGAGTGGCAAAAGATATTTGAGGATTGGGATGATTGGACAAAATGGATAAATAGTAGAGGTGGTATTGGTGTTCCTTCAAACAAGAGCTGGGAATCATGGTGGAATGAGGAACAGGAGCATTTGATGCACACTGGGATATGGGGGCGGATTTCGGAGGTGGTTCTTGCCCTACGTTTCTTTATCTATCAGTATGGGATTGTGTATCATCTACATGTAGCCAGAGGTGAAAAGAGTATCATGGTAATTATGCTTGCTAATTCAATTTTGTTTCATGTTTTCATGTCTAACTCTTGAATCTGGAAGTCAGGACTTAAAATGCTTATATGCATACTATATTATAAATTATAATATGCATTTTAGACAAAGAAGTTTCTTGGTTATATAGGATAATTTAATCCTTGACCAAATAAGACCCTCTTTGGCGAACAAAACAGGCAGTGGAAAAGAATTAACACTCACGGGAGTATATATAGAGAAGACCTTTCTAACATTCATTTTCTCTCCAGGTTTATGGTCTGTCCTGGCTAGTCATAGTAGCTGTGGTGATCATCTTGAAGGTTGGTAGTTATTGATAAAAAAGTTCGTTGCGTTAAAGCATTTTCTATGCTCGAGCTTATTATTATCAGCTTGGTAATTATTTTATTAATTAACCAGTGGCATGCTGGCATCTGATACTGCAGATTATGTCCATGGGTAGAAAGAAGTTCAGTGCAGATTTCCAGCTGATGTTTCGTCTCCTCAAATTGTGTCTGTTCATCGGAACCATTGTCACTCTAGTCTTGATGTTTACTCTACTTAGTCTAACAGTTGGAGACATCTTTGCGAGCCTCTTGGCCTTTTTGCCAACAGGATGGGCACTTGTACAGGTAATTGTTTAGTAGTCATTGTCAACGGTTTTTGATGTATATTTTGTTCATTTGATCATGTTGAAAATACACTGAACCTTAATTGTGTCCCAGAACATTTTATCCGAGCAGTAGGTTGGCCCTTTATGGTTTCATCTTGTCTTGGTACTTTGTTTTTAGCAGTCATTATCAACGGTAATCATGTTGTTCAATCGAGTATATGGTTTGATTACCAAGGCCATGATGCATGATGCAATGTTACTCTTACAATACATCTGTTTATGTTAGATCTTAAAACCAACTACTGAAGTTCTCTTTCTTACATTACTTCTTTCTGATTTGCTTGGCATCACACGAGCAGATATCTCAAGCATGTAGGCCATTGGTGAAGGGAATTGGAATGTGGGGGTCCGTCAAAGCTTTATCAAGGGGGTATGAATACCTGATGGGATTTGTTATCTTCGCACCAGTGGCCACATTAGCTTGGTTCCCATTTGTTTCAGAATTCCAAACTAGGCTGCTATACAACCAAGCATTCAGCCGAGGGCTGCAAATCCAGCGCATTCTGGCTGGTGGCAAGAAGAATAAGTAAGACAACTGAATCATTTAAAGCATTATCGTTACATGCAGAAGATGATACGAGAGTTCATGTATAAAGAGAGATTTAAGCACTTATATCTCGGAGCAGATTGCATATTGAGACTGCACAGTTGAAGAATTCTTCGAGCTAGTGTTGATAAATTCTCGAATATTGTATCTTATCCAGGCTACAGATCGACTTGAACAGCTCTGGACAGTGGACACGTAGTCCTTCAGATAGTTTCTGTTGACAAACAGTTCAATTAGTTACTTCATTTCTACTTTTTGGTAGAACTTTTATCGTTTTCCTTTTGTAAGTAAAATAGTAAGGGTAGGAACTCCAATAAAACTGGTTAGAGAGGGGGTGGCATGTTTGGTCGAAGTGACAAGCATAAGTGTTATTCTTCCAAAACAATATAAAAATGGGTGAAATTGCAGGTATAACCATGGCCTTGTTTAACTCGATTCAAATATGTCCTCCCTATCTGAAGTGTTGTAAATTTGTAGTAATCGCTCTCCAAACATTCGTAAAATTTTACACTGATCTCCTATGAAGTATGACAAAATGATAGGCTCTCTCTCTCTCTATCTAGCTAGCCGATCACTGCAGTACGGATATCATACTCAGGTTGAATGGCTTAGTTCTTTGTTTTGTGCTGCTGGCTTCTCAGCCCCGTACCTCCCACCAATAACTTCACGGCTGATTTTGTATTGGATGATAATCGCTATTCGGTGGTAACTAGCTGTTCATAACGAAATTACTTTAAACGAGACTAGTTTTGATATATTTTACGCCGTTAGTCAGTTACATCTCGCTGTATATGTGACTTCAGAAATATTCTGTGTACACTTAAATTATATATACTTGTACATATATCATTCAATTATACGCAATTAATGATTATTATATGTATAGCGTACAGTTTTTAAAATTATACACAACACGCCCCGATCTCGAACTCATTCCCATCATCGTTTTCACTCATCATTTTCATTATCTCATCCTTGGTCTGTTGTTTTTATCATCGCCATCCTCCTCATCTTCCTCCTCTTATCATGTGAAATTTGATTAAAATGGAATTAAGATGATAAAATGTTGGTTTTCTTTTAAAATGGATGAGATCTATATTTAAAAATGGTGGTAAGGGTGTATGTTGCAGAATATGATATCTGATTGGAGCATGCACAAAGTAATATTGCAGAATAGATTTTAGTGCACAAACATACACAAGTGCTTAATGTTTGTGCATGAGGTCATATAATGTTTATACACATCTTCATATAATGTTTGTGCACTAAAATTTGATATCATATTCTGCAGAAATACTTAACTATACATTAAGTAATATGCATATATGTAAAGTTTATGCATTAGAATGTATAAAAGTGTGTGTACACATGTATGTGAACTAATTTTTATAAAGTTTGTCCACTAAAAATGTATAAAGATTGTGAACTTATTTATGTTTGAGTAAAATCACAGTGTTGTA